>JAAALK010000081.1:11494262-11713626 GCA_019279435.1 Zizania palustris | reverse complement strand
GTGGACGCACTGGAACCGCGGGGTCGACCGAGAGGGAAGTGTCATGAAGCTGGGTTGTATTTTCGGACTTCGAACCCATAAAGTTCAAAGCTTCCGACGTGGGGGCTGACATAATCCGGAGCCCAGGCCACCGGCTTGTAGGCATCCGTAAAAGAGCCCAAAACCACACCCTACGGAGTCCAAGCCATTGGCTGGTAGACTTCCGTAAAAAGAGCCGAAGGTGGCCAAAATCTGTGGAGTCCAAGCCATTGGCTGGTAGACTTCCGTAAAAAGAGCCGAAGGTGGCCAAAATCTGCGGAGTCCAAGCCATTGGCTGGTAGACTTCCATAAAAAGAGCCGAAGGTGGCCAAAATCTGCGAAGTCCAAGCCATTGGCTGGTAGACTTCTGCAATAAGAGCCGAAGGTGGCCAAAATACACGGAGTCCAAGCCATTGGCTGGTAGACATTCGTAAAAAGAGTCCAAAGAGACCATTGCAAACTCCGAACCATTGGTTCGACAGAGATTGCAAAAACAAGCTGAAGGTGGCTAAAGCAAAACAGAATTTGAGCCATGAGCTTCGAATGTCTGTTAACATAGTCCAAAGTGACAAATTTTTTAAGACACTAAAGTGTCCTGAAAGTTATCTCAAGTGATTTCTTTCATAAAACAAAGGTACTAAGTTGCCATTCTTCCGATTGCAAAAAGTCGAAGACATTTCATAAGATTTAAAAGATCTTTAAATGACAGAGGGGCTTCGAACCCCCAAAAAATTGTACTCCGAAGTTTTTTCTTTGCGCATAACCATCTTTGAATACATTTCGAAGTTGCTTATACTCAAAGAGGGGCTAGTAAATATGGAGATAATTTTAAATCGGCATTCATTATTGAAATAAATGTGTTTACAGATTACATTATGAAAAATTGGTATCTATACCAAGAAGGAATCGGAGACCTCTTCGGTCCCTAGAGCTAGGGGTGGAACGACTAGTTCCAACATCGGAAGTTCTAATAACTTTACGTTTAACTCTCTTCCTCCCCTTCGAAGCTCTAAAATCCTTCTGCTCTTGTTGAAGCTCGGCCCAAGTTCGAAGCCGTTCGGGGCTTCTTTCCCAGCTTCTAAGATCTTCAGATCTTTTATTTCGAGCTTCACCTTCGTCTTCAGACCAAATAGTGTCTTCAGAAGATGAGGTGTTTACGTCAACCTCTTTCTCTTCCTCTTTAATATAAGACATTACATCTTTGATTACTTCGGGCGCAATTACGCCGGAGTTATCTCGAGGAATTAGGAATCGAGGGCGCTTGTAAGTCTTTAGAAGTTCGAAGGTATTCCATAATGAACGAAGTTCGTCGTTAAGCTTTAACACTTCGATGTCTTCCATAAGAGGCAAAGCCTAAAAAATATGACAAACAAGATTTTCATTGATAAATGTTTACAAGCACGAAGCTTTACATAGTCAAAAATCCTAAATGATTCCTAAACCTGCGGGTTCGGAGGAGGCTGACTGCTCGAAGCTTGGTTCCGAACTTGCTTCTGGCGTTGGCCTTCATCGATCCAAGCCTTGATCACGGAACGACCTTCGGCTCTCCATGAGGTTTGAAAGGCTCGCCAGGCTGCAGTCACGCCTTCGGAAGGATTTAAAAGCCGCTCGTCGTCGAAGGTAATGGAGCCCTCTACGCTCGGAGTAATGGTTCGGCCCAAATCCTCGTAGTAACGAAGTAGTCCGAGGGCAGACACTTGTCCGGAGAGTTCTCCGTAACGAATACCTGCTGTCTTCATTTGCTTCGCTGCTCCTTGGATCCTTTTTAACCGGCGCAACAGAGTCACGTTGTCATCCGAAGGAAGTGATCCAGTAGTACCGAAGTACTCCAGGACACCTAACATTTGTTCTATGACTTCTGTAGCTACCTTCTCAGACTTAAGCTTTTCTTCAATTAGTGCATCCTTGCTCGAAGTCGTTTCCGCTAGAACTCTGGAAATCCTAGCATTCTCCGTAGTTAAAATATTCTTCTGATTTAGGAGTTGGCTAGCTTCCTCTTGGAGCCTCACAAGTTCGGACCCAGCACTAGCATGCTCCAACCGCACTTTTTCAATTTCTGCTCGAAGCACGATTCTTTCTGCTTCGAGCTCTTTATTAGCAGCCTCCAAGCCCTGTCTGGCCCTACGCTCCGTTGAAATCATGTTATCCATTTGAACCACTCTAGCTTCGGAGAAAGACAAGTTGCGTTTGAGAGCTTCATTTTCTTCCCGAAGCTGAGCAATTTCATTTTCGCTCGATAAAGTTGCAGCGCGGGCCAGACCGCTTGCTAAGAAAAGAAAAAACTGAAGTAAGAAATTATTCATGTATAATTTGCTATTGGTTCGAAGGTGCTCCGTACCTGGTATGCTGCTCGTTCCAGGGCAACGTTAAGCTCCGAACTCTTCGCCCTGCTTAAGATTGCTACCAGCTCTGTCTCCCCGACTTCGCGACTCACTCGACCTAAAGGTTTGAGCAGAGTCCGAAGCCCGGTTCTTTGCTCCAAAAAAGGAGTTAAAAGAGGGAGCATTGCCGAAGCCTCTTGGTCGTCCCTGCTTGGCGAAGCTCCGGAGTGTTCTCCTGAGGTCCTTGGAATTTCAGTAGATGCCCCCCCTCAGTTGATTCACTTTCATCTGTTGATTCAGACGAAGTTGACCCTTGAGTAGGGAGAGGCTCTATATGTCTTTTACCCCTTCCAGGCCCTAGTTGAGCAACCTCCGGGTGCGGCTCCGAAGTTGTCGAAGGCCCTGGAATGGGATCTTCACGATGCACTTCTACAGAAGGGGGCTCTGCAAAAGCAAAGGTATTATACATTGTATAGTTTTGCAGAAAATAATAAGAGAATTATGCAAAGTTTACCTTCGACATTCTGGGGGCGATCGAGCACCGGACTGCTCGGAGGATCAAAGGTGAGGTCTTCGTCTGAATCCACAGTTAAAATTTCAACTGCCGGAGTATCTCCATGAGCAGTCCTCCCTTCATCCACAACTGAAGTAATAACTTCAACTTCATCTTCGCCCACAGGGGCTTCGATTTGCTCTTCATCTTGAGCATCCGGAGCTCTCACTTCTTCAATGTTAACCTGAGACTCCGACATACCTGCAGTATCATCAATGTGAATATCTTTTTGAGCAGCATCTTCATCAATCAACCTCACTAATAATATACCTTCATCTTCTTTAGAACCGGAGATTGAGGTTCTTGAGCTCGAAGGCGCAGGATTCGAAGGTGCGAGATTTTTTGGCTTCCGAGCTACCTTCTTCACCGGAGTCTTTGCGGAGCTTGAAGCTCCGGCTTCGGCTATCCTCTTCTTGGGTCCTTTCTCCGAAGGCACCCAGTCCATTAGAGGGGGCGAAGTCAACTCCAACATTCCCCATACTCTGTTAAACCTCTCCCAACTCCCGACCAATTTAACTCTCCATTCTTTTTTAGTCGGAGTTGGGGCACCCAAAATCTTCTCCGAAGCCCTTACAATTTGCTCTGAAGTAATAGGGGCTGAAGAAGCTAAAAATAAATAATTCAAGTTAGTCTTTCTTCGAAGTAAATATGTATAATACATGTTGGTTTCGAAGTTACCTGCAGGGCTCGAAGTCAAGTTAATTTTGCGGAGACCGCCTTCCGAGTCATCCTCGAAGATGATAGGCCAGTTGGCCATCAGCGGAGAAATTTGCAAGCCGAGGAATTCTTCGGCTAAGTCTCGCATGCTTAACCTTCGGCTAATCTTTTGAAGCAGGTTAAGACGGGCTTCGAGCTGACCTTCGTTGGGCTGCACTAAAGCTTCCTTCCGGAATTGAATTTCTTTGAGGGGCCCGGCCAGAGGACTGCTTGCCCCAACTTCGGCATAGAACCATCTTAGAACCCAATCAGTATACCATCTGGCATTGATGGCCTTGGCAGGAAACTGAAGGGCGTATTCATCTCGAAGCCTAAAGTTGATACTACCGAAGGATACCACTACTTTTTCACCTCCGGGGCCTACGAAGGTTTTTGGTTGACAAGTTGCTCTATGCAATGCAGCGAAGATCTCTGCCCTTCCTTCGCACCCTTCGGCTCTCAAGGCCCATTCGAAGATAGCTAATCTAGCTACTGCATTCGGAGATAATTGGGGGAGGGTTACATGGAACAGATCAAGTACCTCCGCCAGGAAGTCCACTGCAGGGAGGCCCAAGCCAGCTTCGAAGAAGCTTCGAATACCACTACTTCTCCGGGTCTTGGCGATGGAATCATTTCTTTGCCTGGCTTCCGGATCATAACTCCATTACCAATTTTCCCTCCCACTGCGATTGCTAGTGACTCTCTCTTGCAGGTAGAAGGCCCCAACTGGAAAGATTGATCCAAGTATTTTGTCGATGGCGGGCACAGACCTTGGTCATCGACGATTTGGGGATTTCTCCCTCCTGCCGCCATGGATGTCATCGCCGGAATCGAAGGTGCCGCCGTCAACGTTGCAGCCGCTGCTGCTGCAGCCGCCTGCTGCCGAGCCAAGGCCGATGGAGGTGCAGATCCTTTAGTCTTCACCATTGCGATCGATGGATTGCTTTGGGGAAAATGGAGGCTAGGGCTCAAGAACTCAAAGGGCTCGAAAAGTTTTTGGATGCAAGAAGACGGTGAAAAGGTAACCGGGTAAGTTTTAGGCCTTCTATTTATAGCCTAGACTTCACTTTTTTACCGTTAATCCATGTCGTTTCGCATTCCTGCCATTACTTTTCTCCGAGATTAACGCTTACTACAGTTTCCGTTGGAAACAGAAACTTAACGGCTATTTTCTCTAAGTCTAAAAGACTTTCGAACTTCTTGAGTCGGTTCTAAGGTAGTTCGAAAAGCAATTACCTTAAGACTGATTCGGAGTTTATATCTTCATGCACTTCGGAGATGAACTAAAAACCAATAACCCCTATGTTTGGTTATCTTTTCCTTCTGTATACTGCTGTCCTAACGTTACAGGTCAAACGGAGAAGTGTATTAGAGGGGCTACTGTTGGGGGAAAATATCTCATCTTCGGGGTTATTGCCGAAGCAATATAAAGGCAGACAGCGGATTCGAAGGTTCCCAGACGATCACCTTCGAAGATACCCGGAGTCAAGTTCGAAGTACGAAGATGGACATTGGTTCGGAGTACATCTTCGTACTAAGGCCTTTCAAGATCTTTTCTGCCAGCTAAGATGGAAGACTTATCTTCTTTCTCATTAGATTAGTCTTTTACCATTTTAGCCCTATCAAGGGTACCGAATAGTTTCCACTATGTCGGTTGTAACAGAGGGGTAAATAGGTCTTTTCCTTAATGTTTGGGCCTATAAATACCCCCCGTCTCACCCTGTAATAGGGACCGAATACCAGTTATTCAATACACACATTCGAACTATTCTAAGTTATTATCCTTTTGGAGGCTTAGAACAGTTCTCTTCGCAAACACTTCGTTTGTTAGTTTCTCTTCTACAGAAACCTGTTAGCGTAATCTTTTACGCCAACACCGGCATACTTGCAAAGCTTCGAAGTTTTGAACTTAGGGTCGAAGCGTTCTTTCTGCAACTCGGGATGCAGCGGAGACTCTGTATCGAAAGAAGCATTCTCTGGGGCTTCGGGATAAATAACCTCATCGTCTTCGGGCACTTCGGGAATGGTTGGGGTGGCTTGAGAACGAAGCCTATTCGCGGCTTCTTGCCACCACCTTGCAACTTCGCCTTGGAGACTGGCCATTTCAGCAGCCATATCACCAAGACTGTCTTCATCTCCTCCGGAAGGATCTTCTGGGTCTTGAGAACTGTAGGGATCAGTTCGAAGTGGAAGTTGAGGTGGAAGGGGGACTTCGGCTGGCCGTAGTATAGATGGAGTTGGCGGAGGAACTCCGTATGCTCGAGAAAGGGGAATCCCTTCCGGAGTTTGAGGTGGAGGAAACGTCGAAGGTCCTCCAACCTCAACTGTATCTGAAGATCTTACTCCGGAGGTCCTAGGGGACCTCCGAACAGGATTACCGGTTGCACTCCGCTTAGGAGGCATGGTGTGAGAAGTTGGTAGAGAACGAAGTTTTTTGAACTAGGTTCCCCACGGACGGCGCCAACTGTTGGCGTAAAAGATTACGCTAACAGGTTTCTGAAGATTAGAAACTAACAAACGAAGTGTTTGCGAAGGAAACTATTCCAAGCCTTCGAAAGGATAATAACTTAAAATAGTTCGAAAGTGTGTATTGAATAACTTGTATTCGGTCCCTATTACAGGGTAAAACGGGGGGTATATATAGGCCCAAACATTAAGGAAAAGACCCTTTTACCCCTCTATTACAACCGACATAGTGGAAACTATTCGGTACCCTTAATAGGGCTAAAATGGTAAAAGACTAATCTAATGAGAAAGAAGATAAGTCTTCCATCTTAGCTGGCAAGGAAGCTCTTGGAAGAGTTCAAGTTCGAAGATATACTCCGAATTGGAGTCCGTCATCATACTTCAAACTTGACTCAATGCATCCCCGGAGTCATATGCTGGAAATCTTGGACTTAATCACCAACCTTTGTCTTGTTACTGCAACAACCCTAAAGATGGAATATTTTCCCCCAACAGTCGCATTGCATTATTCTGGACTGCTTACCATAGCACTTTGGTATGAACTAGGATAGTGTAGTGTATGCCAAGACCAATGTCTTAAGCTTCTGATGGTCCAGTTCTGGCCTAGGCTTGACTTGGTCGGTTAGCATAAGGTTTGACATGCAAATAACCCCTGGCAAAAATGAAAAAGGTAAAGAAAAAGCCTGAAATTAAAAAGATAACAAGTTTACTGAAGCACTTTGTTCTGGACAATGCTTATCTTGGTAAATATCAGCTAGTTTTTGCATCTCATGCTTTACCTTGCTTGTCAACTAGAAAATGTGGTGATGCTTTTGTTTGCAAAAATTGAAAAATACGTGCTAATGACTTTCTTTAGATATCATCTGTTGCACTGATCATGACATGTGTCTTAGATAGTATGTCTTTTGCTATATCTGCTAGATGTTATAATTGTAGTCAATCATATCTGAGAAGCATGCTTTCGACACTCCACTTGCACCCCAGTTGCATTCATTGCATATTTTGAGGGGGGGCTGCATTTCAGGGGGAGTTCGAGTTTGTGTCTCTTTAGAGTGCATTTAGTCTCGCTTGATGAGTCCAATTGTCAACAAGGGGGAGAAATTTTGGGTTACTTGTTCTCTTTGAAGAGTTTAGGGGGGGGTTTGCTTTCTTTGGGATTTGTTTCAGGGGGAGTTTTTGTCCTGTTTGTCTTTACTCTTTGGATATCCTTGGTGATAATTCTGAGATTGCACTTGTTTTTGAGTCTTTATTTTTGGCTAACCATAATGACCGTTTTCTTGCTTTTGTCTGGCTTTTGGTCATTAGGGTTAAACTTTTATTGTTTCATTTTATTTTCTTCTTTCTGTTTTCTTGTGTTTTGTTTTCGTGTTTCCACATGTGCTTGCAGGTACTGGAGAGCTGATAAAGAGAAGTGTTGATAATGCACTCATCAAGGGGTAGATTGAGGAGCCATGCTGAAGAGTATGGGCCTTATGGCTCCAGATGTGATGAGTGATTGTCAACGGAAGTCAAAGAGGACATGAAGAGAAGAGAAGACCTGCTATGTTTGGGCCGCATGTGACTCAGGTACACGGACAGTGAGCGACTGTCGGGCAGAGGGGCCGCAAAATCGGGCTGGCCCAATCCGGGTACATGGGCTAGGAGCAGTAGAGGATCCACTAGGCTGTTGACCGGGATTGACTCAAGTACACGGGTGGCGAGCGATTGCCGGGCTGAGAGAGCTGCAGAGTCGGGCCGGCCCAATCCGGTTACCCAGGGCAAAGACGGTGGATGCTTTGTCAGTTTCGGTGCAAAACTGACGACCGCTGATCTCAGATGTGACCGTTCTGAGGCGAAGCCATAGCCGCTACGAAAGCTTCGCTTCAGGATAAGTCATCTGTATTTAGGAGTTTACTATTTTGCCTTTAGGCCCACAGTCTGTCAGTCGAGTCTGTAAAAATATCATAAGGGCATTTTGGTCTTTTCCATTTTATTTCAGTGTCTGTAAAAACCCTAAGGGTCTTTTGGTATTTTCCTAGGCTATTGGGATGCCTATAAATAGGGCCCCAATCCTTAGGGTTAGGGTTAACTCACTTTAATCTAAACAACATAGTTCATTCCCTCTTTCCTCTTTTTGAGCGCTGCCATCATCCATTTGGCCGATGTTCTATTCTTTAGAATCCCTCGGCGAGCGTGCGTGTGTTCTTGTGAAGGACCCGAGGTGCAGTCTTCCAATCTCTCTAGTTGATTGATCTGTGGATCGGGTTCATATATCATGCGTATGGGTTCTATTCTGTTCATAACTACTGCTGATTCCTGTTGATGGCTCATGGAGTAGCCATGGAACTGATCGCTCTATTCTCTCTATTTTACTGTTTATCACGTTTTCCGGTAGAGTTCTGGAGTTTTTCTTTCCATAGAGAAGTAGCAGCCTACTACATAGCTTCTAGTCTTGACTTAGCCTAGCGCATGCATGTAGCTAGCGCATGATTTCCCAAGGGAAGAGGATCTACAGCTAGTGAACAACTAGGTTGTAGGCCCTATAGTTGCTTTTTGTGACTGCTGTTTGTTTGTTTGTTTAGTGCTAGTTTTGACATGATAGATCTTGTAGCTTGCAGCTTAGATTAGCCGTCCTAGGCGCTAGCTTTGGCACATCTTTGCTGCTGCACATTTTTCCTAGCAGCAGCCTGGTGTTTCGGTTTGCAGTGTGTCTAGTGTGAAGGCAGTCGCGTTTCATCATAGTGAAGCTAACAAGCCAAGCTAGGCAGTGGGCGTTGTGCGCATAGCACGGGTGCAGGATCTGCGAAGTGTGTGCGAAGCATGCTTCGGCTAGCACTTGCGGAGTCCAAGACGTATGAATATTCAGTGACCCGAAGGCAGTATTTACTTTGACAGTTACTATCTTTGTATTTTTCACTAAAGCTTCGCTGTGTACGAAGTCCTTCGAAGCTCCACGTGTGACTGTTTGGCTGAGCAAAGGTCCAAGCGCATGCAGGCTTCAACCATTTAGTATCTTCGACATCTGCGGACTTAGGTTCGGAGGTGGCTTTCTTCGAAGGCTATGCCTGCAGGCTTCGCTTGTCCACTTCGATCATTGTTTTTACTGACTTCGAATCAGAGACCATATTTGAACAGTAATACTTTGTCTCGGTTTGCGTGTTTTTGAGTAGATTGTTATTTTGATGATGCGTGAACTGCTTATGATTTGAATGAACTTATTAATCTGCCTGTGAACACTGTTTTGGTGTCTTTTCAAACTAGGACACCTATTGTTTTTAGGCTAGATTATTTTTAGCATTTTTGGTCTGTTTACTTTTGCTGCTTGTCTATTGAGGTGCGTTTGGTGTTGGGAGAAGGCCATTGATTCGCAAGAATTTTTAAGGTGCCCATTCACCCCCCTCTGGTCGCTACTTTCGGTCCTCCAGTTGTGGCTTAGTGTCGGGTGCCACAAACTTGCTTCAGGAATTTTTGGCCGAACGGGAATTGCCTGGATCAGCCTCGACATTTTTGCGCTTTATGGAATTTTGTTCCTATGTACTATCGGTCGGACTAGCCTTACTGGGTCGGTCTGACCGGGCTACATCAGTTGGACCCACCATGGTAGGCCAGTCAGACTGGCTGGTGCCAGATGCCTAAAATGTGTCGGTCGAACCAGCCACAGTAGGCCGTTCAGACCGAAGTGGTGAAGGTGGTCTAACCGGCCCTGGGGCTACGGTCAAAACGGCGGTCTCTTTGGATGATTTTTGTAGTTCACTTTTGCCTTGCTCTGTGGAGGACCCCTTAGGGATTGGTACAACTTGGGACCCCACCTTGACGGTGATAGCCTCGGATGCCATTTCCAACGTCCTCGTGGCACGACGGATAGTCTGCCAAAGACGTTACCTCTTGGTGCTCTCATCTGATCCTGCATGTTATAAAATCCGAAGTGTACAAATGGAGCAACATAATATGGGGTACAGTGCCCAGGAGGCAGAAAATAACATAGCGGCCACTGTTCCATGGACCAATGATATGGTGGAGGAAGCGGTGGCTCCAATGGTTTCGCTCATCGTGGGCCAAACCCACTCTTCCAAGGAGGGTTCAGCCTCGCTAGACGTCCTGACTGAGCATTCGCCTTCTCGGCCCTCTTCTTGTTCTTTTGGAGCAGCATGTCACTTGTCACCTTTGGCCTCTTGTAAGTCGCAGCCAAAGATGATGTGTTAGTATTCACTTTCCACACCGCTACCTCAGGGTTCTTTTGCACGAGCGTGTGTTTACGAGGTTCTCTGAGTACGTCCTCCTTCCCCTTAGCGGACCCGGCCTAATCGGGCCGAATTAGCACCTTCTTCCCATCGAGGTCGATGGTGTTCACAGGAAAGGGGTAATGGTCAAGCTTCATCTTGGGATTTGTATCCCATTTCAACCATCCTTCTTCTATGGCCGATTAAATTGCCGACGAAAAACATTATAGTCGTTAGTAGAATGGGAATGAGAATCATGCCACTTACAATAAGCCCGCTTCTTCAAGTCATTGGTAGTCGGAATGACGTGACCTTTTGGTAACCTGATAAGTTTGATCTTCAACAAAAAGTCAAATATTCTATCACACTTGGTCACATCAAAAGAATACTTCACCTCGCTGGGCCGACTCTTGGTAGGAGATGGCCGTAACTCAGTGCAAGTGATGGGCTTGGCCTTACTAAACCAAGTCCACTCTATGGTGTACATGTTGGCCAAGTCATCCTCGCTCTCTGATGATTCCTCATCAGAGTGCTCCATGACGTGCACCTTGGCCTTAGGCTTGTTACATGTCTTGGTGAATTTTCTACTTTTGGCTCGGTTTTCTTGAACCATATCCTTCTGCAGAACTTGACTAACATCGAAGGAATCCTAGCTATCTAGTCTCCACTTAAGCTTAGAGTGTAAACCGTTGAAAGCTAGGTCACCAAGTCTCTATCAGAAATGTTCAGGGTAAAACATCGGTTTCTAGTGTCTCTAAAGCGCTTAACGTAATCAAAGACACTCTCGCTTGAAGGATATGCCCAAGAAAATTTCGTGGATCAGAAGTTCTGATAGGTATTATTGGAAGTTACGATTATTATCTGGTCTCAATACAGAGAGAAAATGTTCCTTCAGACGTTCCGATATGGTATCAGAAGTTCCGACGAGCTAGAAGTTACGATTCTTAATCGAGGAATTTTGTACTGATCAGAAGTTCCGATATAGTATCGGAAGTTCTGAGGTGGGCAATAACAGATTGGATATGTTGCGTGTCGTACTGTATCAGGAGACCTAAAATACCCTATTGGAAGTTACGATCTAGGATCGGAAGTTCAAACGTGGGCAAACAGATTGGATCTATTATGATTTTGAGAGTTTCGAGATGAGCACGACCAGGGGGCTCTCAACCCTATAAAAGGAGAGGAGGAGGACATCTTGGAACCAAGGAATAAGCCTAGATTAGACCTAGCCACCAAAGAGTTCTCTCCTCCCTTTGTCGATCTCAATCGTTGAGATCAAGGATCCCCGTCTCTCACATGCGGTGCTAGCACGCTGCCGTAGGAGGTTCTCCATCCTTCTACGTGTGGACTCCGTGGAGACGTTGCTCCAATAGCGACGCTCGTGGACATCAACATGTGAACGACTACGTCGTCTTCATCGATCGGATCAGCGAAAGACGACAAGGACAAAGCGAGGATAGGCTTGACGTGCTACTCTGACATCTTCTTCCGCTACACCTAGTGTGTCTCGTGCTAGAAGGAACAGATCCATGATTGTTGGGGGAAATAATTTTCCCCTTGAACAGGGATCAAATGACGTCAGCCTCCGAAGGCCTTGAGCTTGGAGCCCGCTAGGCCAGCGAAGCCCAAAGACAAACTCTGACCCTCTCCATCGAAGATTACTCCAAGTGTTGCAAATAATTACTCGACTAAAGGCCAAGCCTCCGGGCTCCCCCCGGAGCCAGGTGCTCCAGGACGCCTTTGGAACCCCTCCGAAACCAAGTGCTCAGGACCCCTCCGGCCCCCCTCCGGAACCAAGCCTCCGGGATCCCTCCGGGCCCTCTCTAGAGCCTTTTCGGAGCCCTCTTCGGAGTCCCCTAGTAGGGCGTAATTGGGTCTTTTCATTTGGCCTGCGAGCCTATAAAACCAGGCCCTACCCTTGTAATGAAGGAACACACGAAGATAGAGGCAAAATTATGTCAAATCAACTATAAACTGGACATAAGGTTATTATCCCCTTGGGAGGCCCGAACCAATATAAAACCCTCTCTCCCTTTGTGAGAACCCTTTGAGGTTCATATCCTATAGTCTACACCTTCTCATAGAAACCTGTTTGTAATTAACGCAATTGTTACAATAGTTGGCGCCGTTCGTGGGGAACCTAGTACTAAAAGCTAGTGTCTCTGCCACCACTTGTGCCTCGGAGTACACCCTTCGGCAAGGGGCTCCGAGCGCTCGTCGAAGGCCTCAGGATCCCAAGGGGCTACGAGGCAAGCTCCCTTCAACCTCGTGAAGCTGCTCGGTCTTCGGACCAAGTAAAGTTTCCAAAGGTATTTACACTATCCGAAGCCTTGCTTCGTTCTATTAAAAACCGAAGCCTTGCTTCGTTTTATCTAAAACTGAAGCCTTGCTTCACTTTATTAAAAACTGAAGCATTATTGTGTCCTTATTAAGACCCGGATTCAGTGCTTCGTTCTATTAAGAACCGAGGTTACTGCTTCATATTAATAAGGACCAAATCACCGTTTCGTTATATTCAAACCAGAGCACTGCTTCGAAGGCTACACAACGCCTCTGTGCCCGTAGTAGAGGGATGAAGGATGCTGGGCCACCGTCCTGTCGCGTCCAAAGCCTTTGGGTCCCATACCCGGAGTATCCCAGGGTCGAAGGTGGCCTAGAGTCGAAGGTGGCTTAGAGTGGAAGGTGGCTCACATTGTCGCAGGTTCGGTGAATCCACACCACTCTCATTCCAAAATCAAGCTCAGAAGCCTTGCTTTGCCATCTAAACACGCTTCGAAGCCTTGCTTCGCGTGTCAAAATTCAAGCTCTGTTGTGAATTAGGTATTTTGAAGCCTTGCTTCGCTTAATTCAAATAAGTCTTCAAAGCCATGCTTCGTTTCAAATCCGAGCATTCGAAGCCCGAGCGAGACCTCTGAATGATACAATAAATATATTCGAAGCTGCCCAAGGTGCACCCCTCCGTATTTTATAATTGCATGCACCGGCAATGCCCAAGTCCCTAACCACCATGTGCAAGGGGGATCGAGGTATATGTATGCGAAGTGTGCAAATGAAGTGTGCAATACGAGCATACGAACTAACCGTACGAAGCATGCAATGCGTGCAAAGTATACGAATGGAGCATGCGTATACAATGATGTTTTATGTACACGAAGTACAATACAATTTCCATTCATCGAATGCCAAGTATAAATATGAAGTACGCTTACAAGTACACTTTGAAAGCAAAAATACTACGAGTAATCTGTATCTAAACCTAAAAAAGCGGGCTCGAGGCCCCGATAGACTCGACCCTCGCTTGCTCTTCTTCCGGGCAAGGCCCCCTCGGCTGGACGAAGCCCCTTCGAGGCCACATCTCCCTCGGTCGAACCGTCCATGCTTCGAGGCCTGCAGAACTTGTCTTTCTTCTTGCAGGTCGGCCCAAGTCCAAAGTGCAGGAGGCTCCACATCAAAGGAAGAGAAGTATAAGGCTTTGTCACCTTGTAAAGTTGTGCCCGGAGACTGGACCCCTTTTCCACTTAAGTCTACCTCAAAGTAGCTTAAGTAAGGCTAGGACGAAGGACTCCAAAGTGGCTTCACATTAACAGATGCTAACAGCTCCTAGGGTACTTCGGGAATAACTTCGCCACTAAGACCCCTCAAAAGTTTGAACCGATGGGGGCCTTTGGACCTAGCTACCTCGAGCACTACCCAATGCTGACGAAGCACTTCTGAATCCTCGAGCACTTTGAAGTCAACATCCGAAGGCTGAGCCTGGGTAGGTACAAAATACCCTCGCATTTCTATTAATAATTTGACAAGTTATTTTATAGGCCTACGACTAAGAATTACAAAGAAGCCTAAGGAGATCTACACCTTTGGTGGTGAAGGGTTCGGTGCCGAAGGCCGAGCTAGCGTGGCCCGTGCCCCAGCTCGGCGTAAGCGGGTGGCCTCTTGGAGCTCAAGGACTTATTCACACCCTTGAGCCTTCCAAGGTTCTTGATGCATGTGCCACGCTTCGTGGAGTGCTGAGGCAGGCGATGTCAGACGAGGGCCTTCGAAGAACACCGACGTGGTCGTGGTCGCTGCTTCGAGATGATTACACCCCGCTTCGTGGAGCATCTACAACACCCATTGGCCAGCCACCCATCCGGCCATCAACGCGAAGCCCGACAGCGTCACCTCCGTCATCGCCACGGACGTCTGAAGAAATTTGAGGCGGTCCCCGATCGAATCTTAGGTACTGAAGTTCGGAGCCTGACACTGGGTCCCCAAGTGCTCCAAGACTTCGGTCAGAGTCAAGGTGGCCTTATCAACCCCTCGGACCACGAAGCCTTCCAGAGCTTGGCTGGCAGCACGAAGATCAGAGTTCTCCACCGCTAGCTTTGCACTGGCCTCCTCTAAAGACCGAAGTGCTTCCTGAAGCCTCTCCGTCTCCGAAGAACTTTTCTCCAGGGCTTCGTTTGCCCTGGCTACTTCGGACTTCGCCGCCTCAGCTGTCGCTTCGGCCTGCTTATCCCTTTCGACGGCCTCCGAAGCCTGGTGCCAAAGGTTTTCATATCCCTCCACCGAGTAGTCTTCTCGGCGGCCCACGAAGATGGCTGAACCTTGATTTAGCGTGAAGGCCTAGCAAGATTCAAGAAGTCTTTAATATTGAGAAGATCTAGGTATGGCACGAACCCTGTGCAAAGCCTCACTCACCTGAAGGATGGATTCACTAGCATTTATAAAGAGGTCTTAGTGGATATTATGGCTGAGATGTGCCACTATGTCCCCCGTTGCCAAAGCCACGCCGCCGTCATAGAAGACGTTGACGGCTGCCTCCGTTGCAGGCCCTCTCGGGATCAGGGGCCGAATAAAGGGTGTCGGGAACACGGGCACCTCCAGAGCAGGGCTCTAGTCTACTACGTTCACCTCTTCCTCTGGATGTTCTCAGAGGGGTCCCTCCACCACGGTTGCCCCCCTCGTCTTCTTCGGATAAAGTGTCCCCTTTGGACCCCGAATTGCTATTGCCTTCGTTGCCTCCGTTGCTGTTAGAGGTCCCCTCCGCATCTGCAACTGCAGGCCTCACATCATTGCCAACACCTGAAAAAAAATAAAAGTCAATACATACAAGTACATCAACAAGCAAGATCCAAGCCGTTACCTCCGCTTGCCTGCTCCTCGCTGGAAGAAATGTCTTGGAACGCCGCAGGAGCGAGGTGCCTTCCCCAGTCCCTTTGCAGGGTTGGCTGGGTCCCATGCTCCACATTCGAAGGGGCCGCCACCGCAGCCTCCGGCTTCAACACTTCGGTCACCACCGCGGCCTCTGGCGCCAGCGCTTCGGACGTGGTAGCGGGGCCATTCTCTGGCTCCCCTCCAGCGGTGAGGTCCGGGAACGCTTGCTCCACCATGCCAAGGGCTTTGGCCATTGAGGGCTCCAAGCGAACCCTTGAAGATTCCACGGACTTCGAGGCCCCAAGATCCTCGTCGTCCGATCTCTTCCTCTTTGAACCGCTCGCCGAAGGGGCCAAGTCAGTGAAGTCCAGAAGTGTTTGGACCCCTTTGGCACCCAGCCAGGTCCATACTCTGTTCCATCTTTCCAATGACCCCACCAAGGCGAGCCTCTGGGTCTGCTCGTCTGGTGTTGGAGGTCCCACGACACGTTCGACCGCTACTATGGCCTCCTCCGGAGGTCGTATGTTGCGCACAGCTTCATCAGAAATTCTAAGTCAGCATAGGCAAAATTCCAACAAGTGTGAAGACAAAGAGCTCAAAGCCTTACCAAGACGCTCTACTGATACATCCCTCGGACCGTTCGGGTCCAAAGTCTGGAATAAGTATTCCGGCTAGGAGCATGTGAGGGGGCTAAGCCGAAGGGTGATAAACTCCTCGGCTAAGTCCCACATACTCATCTTCGTCGCCACCCTTCGCAGCAACAAGATCCTCGACCGAAGTGTCTTGGAGTCTGATGCCACTTTGTCTTGGTGGAGGTATGAAATGAGCGTGTTGGTACTCTGAAGAGGGGAGTTCGCGCCCACCGAAGCATAGAACCACTCCTGGTCCCACTTCGAGTAATACCTGTTGTTGACCGCCCTTGCCGAGAAGTCATTCGAGAACTCCTTGCGTAGCTAAAAGTTGGCGCTCCCGAAGGCCAAAGCCCTCTCGACATCGTCCAACCCCTCCCTTCGCTTCGGCTGGCAGCTAGCGTTATGAAGGGTGACAAAGACATATGCTCGCCCTTCACATACTTTGGCTCTCATGGCCCACTCGAAGATCGCGAGCCTCACCACGGCGTTCGGGGACATGTGAGGTAGTTTGAAATTATAAGACTTCAGTACTTTTCTCAACATATCCACTATAGGTAGCCTGAGCCCTGCCTTGAAGAAGGCCTCGAAGACTACGACTTCATCAAGCCGTAGCCTCGGGATGGTCTCTGTCTTCACAGGTACCCAAAGGCGAATGTTTTCCGAAATCTTCCCTTTGCAGATCCACCGAACAAACTCCTCCGTTGAAGCTAAAGCCCACAACTCCAACGTCTGCTCGAACTTGTCTAACGGAGATCAAAGGTTGGTCGGCTCGAGATGCCTCACCGCAGGCTTCACCGCAGTTGCGGCCACCGCTTGGGCTTGGACGGAGCTCGAGCCCCCACCCAAAGTTGAAGCCTTCTTCGATGAAGCCTTCTTTGGCATCTTGCGAGAGGCTCCGACACGAAGGGTGC
Source organism: Zizania palustris (assembly GCA_019279435.1). Taxonomy (NCBI): domain Eukaryota; kingdom Viridiplantae; phylum Streptophyta; class Magnoliopsida; order Poales; family Poaceae; genus Zizania; species Zizania palustris. The sequence goes on along the minus strand of JAAALK010000081.1, from coordinate 11,696,694 downwards.
TAAGGGGCTCCAGAGCGAAGTGCGCACGAAGCTCAAGGTGGAGACATAGAACGAAGGTGGCTAGGGGCTCAAGCAAGAAGCATATGGAAGGCATGAGCGGCGCCGTGGTACGCCAAGGCCTTTTATAGGTGGTAAAAAGAAACTGCGCGCCCCGTGGACAAGATTTTTTCACCAGGAAACCAACCCCTGCAGTCTCTAACCGCTGGGGCCAAGGCAGTTTCTGAAGCGAACTATCGTGCCCCGCGCAGTAACGACTCGATTTTGGACCGTTGTGGAGCCTCTTGGACTCCCCGAGGGCGTCCTGTCCACTCCATACGGGCATTTATTGTTTGCGCATTTCGAAGCTGGCCTTCGGCCCTAGGCTTCGAAGGCTTGTCAACCACGAAGCATCATTTTATCAGCATCATTTTCCCAGGACGCACACACCCCTTCACTGCGAAGGGCTACGTGCGAGGGGCTACTATTGGGGGAAATAATTTTCCCTTTGAACAAGGGTCAAATGATGTCAGCCTCCGATGGCCTCGGGCTCGAAGCCCTCTAGGCTAGCGAAGCCCAGAGACAGACTTCGACCCACTCCATCGAAGATTACTCCAAGTGCTACAAAGAATTACTCGACTGAAGGCCAAGCCTCTGGGCTCCCCCTGGAGCTAGGTGTTTTGGGACACCTTCAGGACCCCTCCGAAACCAAGTGCTCAGGACCCCTTTGGGCCCCTCCGCAACCAAGCCTCTAGGATCCCTTCAGGACCTCTCCGGAGCCTTTTCAGAGCCCTCTTCGGAGGCCTCTTCGAAGTCCCCTCCTGGACCCCTTCGAAACCCCATCAATAAGCTCCGGTCGAGACCCTTCGATAGGTGCTCTAGTCTAGAAGATGAAGAAATATCCCTGTACTGCTACAGTGCAAAATCCATACCAGGGCCCCTACCACTGGTATACCGTATACTTACTCCTAAAGTGAGGTATATCAACCACGTCTGCAAAGTTATATGTTCAGTAGCCTAGCCTTTTTCCCCTCCTACCCCTATAAAGCCTATGGCATGTAGGGGGTAATTGGGTCTTTTCCTTTGGCATGCGAGCCTATAAAAGCAGGGCCCTGCCCTTGTAATGAAGGAACACACAAAGATAGAGGCAAAATTATGCTTAATCAACTGTAAACTGGACGTAGGGTTATTATCCCCCCTAGGAGGCCCAAACCAGTATAAAACCCTCTCTCCCTTTGTGAGAACCCTTCGAGGTTCATATCCTATTGTCTACACCTTCTCATAGAAACCTGTTTGTAACTAACGCAATTGTTACAACAATGATCTCACACGCACATGAGTCTTGGGCTTAGGGCATAAATTTTGAATTTGTCGGCTAGCGTAGCTCCTCTATTCCCCAACAGTGGTATTAGAGCCTACATGCGTAGTATTTGATTTGGATCCCTCATGCATGGAGATATATGGGTGAAAAACAGATTAGATCTAATTCTATCCGTGGCAGATTGGAAGTTTCGATGGTGATTGGATGTTCCGATATCGAATAATGATTCGATACAGAAAGCAAATGTTGTCGTGCGGGATTCCAATATTGATCGGAAGTTTCGGGGATCGGATGTTCCGATGCCAGATCGGAAGTTCCGACCCAACCGAATTTGAAAAACCGAGCCAATTGACCCGGGTTTTTTAGATCCAGAATCCAGTCACTTGTAGATTGCTGGCCTAACTTTGTTTTGTAGAGAATGATGTGATCAGCATGGCCTTAGATAAATGTAATGTATGAGATGCATGCAATGAATGTAAATTAAATATGGCCTGCGTGTCATGGTTATTTATAGCCCAAGGATGATGTAAAATTTATTATGGCTTGGATGTCGTTTCCATGGTGCTTCGGCCCATGTAATTAGTATAGACTATGCGAGATGGACTAGTACTCTTCATGGAGACCGGGAGCACGTGTTGAGGAATAGGGGAGCCATGCTAGCCAGCAAATTCAAAATTTCTGCCCTATGGCCCTAGGCTCATGCACGTGTGAGATCATAGATCGGTACCTTCTAGCACACAACGTGCTAGGTGCAGCGAAAGAAGATGTTGGAGCAGCGCGTCTAGCCTCTCATCACTTCGTCCTTGTTGTCCTTCGCCGATCCGATCAATGAAGACGACATAGTCATTTGCATGTAAACATTCATGAGCGTCGCTATTGGAGCAATGCCTACACAAAGTCGACACGTACAGGGATGAAGTACCTCCCACGGCATCGTGCTAGCACCGCACGTGAGAGACAATGATCTTTGACCTCAACGTTTGAGATCATGAAGGGGAGGAGAGAACTCTTGGGTGGCTAGGTATAATCTAGGATTATTGCTGTGTCCAAGACGTCCTCCTCCTCTCCTTATATAGGGCTGAGGGCCCCTGGGTCATGCTTATCACGAAACCCTAAAAACCGTAATAAATCCAATCTGTTTGCCCACATTGGAACTTCAGATCCTGCATCAGAACTTCCAACAAGGTATTTTAGGTCTCCTGATACAGTACAACATGCAACAGATCCAATTTGTTATCGCCCACCTCGGAACTTCCGATACCATATCAGAACTTCCGATCAGTACAAAATTCCTCGATTTCGAATTGGAACTTTTGGCTCATTGGAACTTCTGATACCATATCGGAACTTACGAAGCAACAATTGCTCTCTGTATCGAGACCAGAAATTAACCGAAACTTCCGATACTACCTATTGGAACTTCTGATCCACGAAATTTTCTTAGGCATATCCTTCTATCTCCCACTTGCACAAGAACCAATTCTTTGCATGTTTTAATCCATCCCCTTAAGTGTGTGACCCGATAGGTTCATACGCTAACGGTTGTTCATCAGAAACCGTTTCTGACTCACTGATCAATAGTGATACCTAGCAGCACATATTGACCCCCGAAAGTGTACAAAATCAAATTTTCATGAACCTTCATATACGCAAGCACTAGTCCCTTCACCACGCGCCATCAGTCAAGTCTAAGGCGAGATATGTGCCACCCTTGCTGGTTAACTTGACATGTTCACTCGATCAAATATCGGATTCAAATCATGACTAACTCCTTAGTCATAGTGGCATCGCTATGCACTTTTCCAATCCAATACCTTGAGGGGCCCAGAGACGATTCTCCCATTATTAGGAGGGATAAATTCCATCTTGACCACTCACATCCCAAGACATGTTTCACAACACACCTGAAAACAACCCTTATTACTACCCTATTGTGGAATAGCGTTAGGAATCATCTAAGTGTGTCACTACGCATTTTGGAATCAAATGACGATCTCAGGTCCAAGGACTCTACAGGTACACCATTTGAGATGACAACTGTTGGCACATAACAATCTCAGCAGTATCTCAAGTGGGTCTGTCCAACACCATGTTCACCAACATGTGTCCACATCACTAATTCGACATCTTTATGTCTATGATTTGTGAAACACAATCATCAATCAGTCGGATATGCTAATCCATGTATCATCACTGTCCCACATGATGACAAGATTAGGGACCCTTTTGAACAACATCGTCATAAAGCAAAAAGTTTCACATAACAAGTCATACTCATTAATTAAATGCAAACAATATTTATTCAAGGAACAAGATAACAATTATCCTCAACATTAGCATAGACTCTACTAGCATCTTCCACAAACACATGACTCACTCACGCAAGTATTTAATACCCATGGCGCTCATATGCGCCTCATGCTTGGGCTGTAGAAGAGGCTTCGTCAACGGATCCGCCATGTTCAAATCCGTGTGCACATTGCAAATCTTCACATCACCTCTCTCAATGATCTCACGGATCAGGCAATATTGCCGAAGTATATGTTTGAATTTTTGGTGACCTAGGCTCCTTGGCTTGCGCAATGGCACCACTATTATCATAATAGAGGTTGATGAGGACATCCCTACCAATTATACAACAATACATGAATACCAAGATCCAATTATTCGAGTTCGAGCACGACGATTAAATCTCCAGGTCAACTCATTTCTAAGTATCTTAATATATTATCTTGGGAATAAATTACTACCTAATATTATTATTATTGTTAGGAACCATGGAGATGATGAAAATCACTTGGAGATAAACAAAGAGTTGGATAAGAACCAGGAAGGACGTCCAAGCCAATTTGAGAGTCCAATCCAATTACAATTCGTGTCCAACTCGGATTCCAGGAGCAGCGTGCACTAAAATCATTGCCCAGGCCGCATACGGACTCTGTTTTTGACGTTCCACCCAGCCACGGAAAGATAACTTCATAACCTTTGGGCCGTGTATCTAGTTGAGCCCATTAGGGGTGCATCCCAAACTACTATATAAGGTGTTTCTACAGCCATATAGGGTTTTTGGGTTAAGTTTGCACGTTTCTTTGATAGCCGCCGCTTCGCCGGATTTGTAAGTGAACCCCAATTCGCAGATTCCAATAGAATTTTCAGTTCGATTGTGTTTTCTGCGTTCTTGCTGGTGTTCTTCAATTCACAGGCAACGATTATCCTTCTTAGTGAGGTCAATCAGGTTGTGCTTGGTTGATAACCAAGGGAGCAGTGGTGTAGCAATTGCAAGGGCCGATCTCGTGAATCGAAAGCCGAATCGTCAACGTCGAGTTCTCCACAAATCATTGTTTATCCCCCACCCGACGGAAGATCGGGCACCCCCCTCCATCAAATGGTATCAGAGCTTGGTTTACCGTTATGTTAGTTTATATTATATTAGATTGATTTCATATTCATCCTATAGTTCATGAAAAAGCCAACAAAAAATTTGTAGTGGTAGGTTTTCCCCATTCCAAAACCATCACTATCCTTTACATGTTTGGTTTCAGAGTCCGTAGTATTAAGTTTGTGTCCTTGGTCAAGTCCAGTTGCTGGTTAGTATTGTGATCCCTTTTTATAATTCCCTTATACTAGCCACCACCCATAAATCCCCTTTGATTTGCAATTCACGTCCAAACCTAAACCTCAAAACCCTGATTCATACTACCTCTTATATAACAGTCATATCTTTTGCATACGGACTCCAAACAAGGCAAATAAATACATTTTTGAAATCTACAGAAAAAGTTATATCTAATTTTTCCTAGCATGCTAGGTTCGCCGATTTTCGTTTTTCCAAATTCGACCGGAAAGATCGAGTTTTCTAGCCCCGAAGTTTCTTGTGCAGATTTTTCAGCTCATCTTTATTTATCTACATAGCACTTCTTTGCAGCAAAATTGTATCACATCTTCTTGGTTTGTCTTCTTTGTGCTCCTAGTCAAAAAAATAAGTGTAAAAAAAGTTCAAAAAAAGAGTTAAAAAATATCGAAAAAAGAAGAATATCAAAAAAAGGAGGAGCACTTAGGGATAAGTTTGGAAGATATTAGTTTTATGTGGTGCTGTTTTTGGTACTATTTTGTGCTGATTTTATCAATCTATTAGTCATCCTTTGAGCCTCAACCACTCTCTTATTTAAGCCTTGTTTTCATAGGGATCACATTCAGACCAGCAATTAGTACAAGTACTTTGGACATTTATTTAATATTACTATCTGTTTCAGAATCGTGTTCCACCATATAGATTACTCTTGTTTAACCGCCTAGACTCCACATATATACTTCTGATCAGTGCAACTTGAGTCTTTGCAATCGTATACCACTCTCTTTGGAAGTCACCTAGTCAAGAATTGTGCCACGACCAAGATTGTGCCATCCACTGCCCTACGATGGTAAGAACCTTGTAAGATTGTGGTAAGATGCTTGAGTGTGAGGGAGAGCACCTTCCATTACCTAATAGTTGATAGGGCTAATATTTTTTCCTAGTGTTTTTCCTTTTCTACTAACCATGGCAGGTATGGGAGGTACGACAAATCATAATCATGGTAACAATGTTTCTTCTATCAAAAGTAAGTTTACCATCCCATCTTTTTATGGTGAATATGATGCTGAAGAATACCTAGATTGGGAGATGAGCGTAGAGCATAAATTTAACTTATATCTAGTTCTTAAACAACATAGAGTTAAACAAGCATCTGGTATGTTTAAAAATTGTGCTTTAATCAGGTGGGAAGATATAAGTGAACTTCAATTACACCCTGATACATGGGGTTATTTAAAAAGAGCTATGCGTAGTAAATTTGTCTCTCCTTCTTATCATCATGAATTGTGTATGAAACTACAATGCTTAGTTCAAGGTAACATGTCTGTGAGAGAGTATTATGCTGAGCTTCGAGAGAGCATGACCCGTTGTGGTGTTGTGGAGCACTCGAAGGACACGATGTGGCGCTTCTATAATGGATTGAGGCATGAGATTCAAGATATCATTTATTATAAAGAATTTAATACTCTGAGTCGTTTGTTCCATCTTACCATCATTGCAGAGAAAGAATTGCAGGAATACCAATACAAGGCAAGAGACTCCTATCCACCACGAGTGACGATCACACCGGCACTAACCAATCCTTTCTCTTCTTCAAGTGCTCGTCATGCACCTGTACATGTACCTGCGCCAACATCAACAAGCATATGACCTTCCATCTCTACACGAGTTGAGGTGTCAAGTAAAAAGTCCTTACAGGTACCCATTGAGGTTGCTTCATCAGCTGAAATAATATAACACCCTTTGCAATTTGATGATGCACTTCACCATGATAGGACTAATAACTATATCGTTGTGCATGAGGATGTGAAATCTACTTTGTTACTTTCAACTTCTGATGAAATTGTTAAAGATGATATCAAGACGGCAACTAATGAGACTAAACAACTTGATATTAGATCTGAAATTCAGCATGAAATCAAATTAAAAGATTCTTCTATCCTTACACATAAATCTGATCAAACTGAAATTCATAGTCAAGATGTGTGCTATGTTGTGATTTGTGAAACTGCTTATTATTCTCTTACTAATATAGTTTATACTTTGCCCCCAATTATCACTAAGTATTTATCTCATATTAAGCTACATAAGTGTAATTTTGATATGTCTCCCGAGTTTTTATCTTCTGTTGAGTTACATAACTATAAACTTTTCTTGCCTCCCAAGTTTTTGGATAGTTCCACATTTAACATTGCAGAATTTAAACCAACCATGGGAGCAAAAGATGAGTATGAGTCGAGGACGACTCTATTTCAAGAGGGGAAGAATAATGAGAACATCACCAGTTGGGATATGATCATGATTGTGAGGAAACAAGTTAAGGTACAATCTTTCTATGTTAGATTTAATTTTTATATATTTGAACCTCAGATGTTACACCATGAGATCCGTTCATTTTCAATTTCAGAAATACTTTCTTGGATCAATAGAAGAAATGCATGCATATGGAACTCTTGTATTATCAGGGAAGTTGATTGGGGACCAATAGACGTTGAGTCGAGGACAACTCCAAATCAAGAAAGGGAGGATGATGAGTACATTCCTACCAATTATACAACCATACATAAATACCATTGAGGCATGCCTGGTGCAAAGTTCAAGGAGTTCTAGAATGATAGTACAATATCATACGGGCAAGACAATTAAATTTCTACGATCGGATCATGCGTCACCCCCACAACTGACTCCACCAGGCATGCCTCAATGGAATGGGGTGTCCGAGTGGAGAAATTGCACTTTGTTTGACATGGTGCAGTCCATGATGAGTCACACTAATCTTCCATTATCCTTTTGGGGTGACGCTTTAGAAACCGCAGCTTTCATGATTAAAAGAGTTCCATCTAAGTCGGTAGAGAAGACGCCATATGAGATGTTGTCTGGGAGGCGTCCCAGTTTTTATTTTCTAAAGATTTGGGGATGTGAGGCGTATGTCAAACGTATGACATCTGACAATCTCAGTCCTAAGTCTGACAGGTGCTTCTTTGTGGGGTATCCTAGGGAAACCAATGGATACTATTTCTATAATAGAGAGGAGGGTAAAGTGTTTGTCGCTCGGAATGGTGTATTCCTTGAGAAAGAGTTTCTCTCAAAAGGAGTCAGTGGGAGGACAGTGCATCTCGAAGAGGTTCGAGAGCCGCTAGAAATTGTTTTAGATCCCACTAAACCAGAATAGGAGGCGCAAGATGGTGCTGACCCTATTATGGATGTGCCAGCCCCACGGAGGTCTTGGAGAGTACTACATGCACTATAGAGGTACATGTTATTGACCACCGGGCATCGCGATGTGCTGTTGTTGGACAATGGCGAGCCCAAGACCTATGCGGAAGCAGTGATGGGGCAATACTCTGAGAAATGGCTTGGAGCCATTGGATCCGAGTTGGAGTCCATGCGTGTCAATCCAGTTTGGAACTTGGTTGATCCTTCCGATTGTGTAAAAACTATTGAGTGTAAATGGATCTTCAAGAAAAAAGATAGACGTTGATGAAAATGTTCACATCTATAAGGCACGATTGGTGGTGAAAGGTTTCAGACAAATTCAAGGTGTTGATTATGATGAAACATTTTCATCCGTCACTATGCTTAAGTCTATTCGGATCATCCTAGCTATTGCTGCATTTTGTGATTATGAGATATGATAAATGGATGTCAAGATGGCTTTCCTAAATGGAAACCTAAGTGAGGATGTGTACATGACATAGCTTTAAGGTCTTGATGGTCTGGGAAATGTTGGGAAAGTTTGCAAGTTGCTAAAGTCCATTTATGGATTGAAGCAAGCTTCTCGAAGTTGGAATCTTCGTAGTGCGTCCAGTCCAGTAAACCTCTATTGTGATAATAGCGGTGCTATTGCGCAATCCAAGGAGCCTAGATCGCACCAGAAATCTAAACATATACTTCGGCAATATCACCTGATCCGCGAGATCATTGACAGAGGTGATGTGAAGATTTGCATGGTGCACACAGATTTGAACATGGCGAATCTATTGACGAAGCCTCTTCCACAGCCCAAGCATGAGGCGCATATGAGATCCATTGGTATTAGATACTTGCGTGAGTGAGTCATGTGTTTGTTGAAGATGTTAGCAGAGTCTATGCTAATGTATGAGGATAATTGTTATCTTGTTCCTTGAATAAATATCGTTTGCATTTAATTAATGAGTATGACTTGTTATGTGAAACTATTTGCTTTATGACGATGTTGTTCAAAAGGGTCTCTAATCTTGTGTGGGATCGGAATGACGACTAGAGCGGGGTGAATAGGTGCCTCGATAAATTCTCACAAATATGACGGCCTTTCCAAAAACACCCGATGCGCCTCTAAAACATGCAAATTCAAATTGATGATCAATGAAACTTTTAGATGAATTTTTCTCTTTAAAACGGTTAAAAAGTACCGACTATCCGTTTAATCGGATTTTGAAACACCAATTTACTTCGTCATACTTCGAATCACCAATCTCGGTTTTTATCGGAGCTCCTATTGTCACAATAAAATAGATCACTGTAGCAGGTATGAAAAATTTCACACAACTAACATCAAACTTTTGCCTATGGAGAACACTAGCCTTGTCAATTCTTTAACAAAATCTGAACTCAATTTGATGGATTTTAATAGCAATGCAGAATCAGGAAACAAGTATTGAATAGAAACTGCCTTAGCAATTTTATAGTACTTAGTTCAGCATAAGTGACATAAGATCAGAAAACTGTTTTATAGCACTTTGAACAAACTAAATACTTGGCAAGAGATCAAGAACCAAAGTTACTCCTTAATACAAAACAAATTAATGAATGAACACACAAATAGTTTGATTCAGTGCTAAAAACCAACCTGTATTGAGCAGTGCACAGATATGAGTTCTTGTCACAAAAAGTTTCTTTGTATCATATGAAGCAAAAATTACATCAGTTACTTGGCAATAGATTTGTTGGGGGAAAATACTTCATCCCTAGGGTCTCTACAGTTATAAGACAAAGACAATTTACTAGACCAAAGTTCAAGTATTAACTCTAGCCTCGCATATGATCAAGCTCGGAGAATTCATGCAAGCTTCTGTTTGGAGTATGACTTCGAAGGTTCAATCTTCAGAGAGCTTATCTACCAACGAGGATGGAAGACTTATCTTCTTTCTAATTAGATTAGTCTTTTACCATTTTGAGCCTATTAGGGGTACCGAAATAGTTTCCACTATGTCGGTTGTAACAGAGGGGTAAAAAGGACTTTTCCTTAGAGTTTTTACCTATAAATACCCCCCTTCTCACCCTGTAATAGGCATCGAATACTCAGATATTCAATACACAACTTCAAACTACTTCGAGCTATTATCCTATTCGGAAGCTTGAAATAGTCCGCTTCACAAACTCTCCGTTTGTTAGTTCTTAATTGTCACGCCCCGATTTAACAAAATCGAGACATTATTGAATTTCCATAGAAAAACAATAATACAAGAGGTTCATCATGCGACAACGTACATACGGTAAAATTCATGGTACGCAGACCATATTTATTACAACATTGTTTTAATAAAACAGTAGAGTAAAATAATTAGAAAACGGCATGACGAACTTCTTCTTCAGGATTTTTCTTCTTGACTGGGTCGCTACTCCAGACCGTCTTCGAGATAAGCATCCTCTGTGGGGTCCAACGGGTATGAGTACAAAGAGTACTCAACAAGCCACCGCAAATGCAAATAATAATGCAGGATAATAAACAAGGAAGGATAAAGGCTAACAATGCGGAATAAAGCAGTTGCAGTTATGGCATTTAGTGTAATCATATTTTAATCATGCGGAAAGTAAACATGAGCATCATCAACATCAACTAACTCGAGGAGTACGTTTTACCTCCTCGCACAACGGTCCTTACATGACAAACAACATGCACATCCATATTCAAGTAAACTAACTGGGGGATGTCACGCAACCCGCCCTTGACCGTGGGCTCGGCTTTTCGAAAAGATTTAAGACTCTGATCAGAGATGTACTACTGTACCCACAAGGCACGCACTCATCTCAACGAGATGACCCATTTCACGGGAACTCGTGCCAAAACCTCAATATGAGATGTCCCAAGCGATAACCACCCGCTCTAGGTTTCGCCGGCGCGCCGGGCCGCATCCCGGCTAACGTCGCACCCCCTTTTGCGCCACATTGGTACAAGTCACCCGCAGGTGCAACTTGACCCATCTCCAAATGGTGGCCTCGGTTTGGAACAACCCATACCTTAGTTAGGACTTACCCACTAGACTTGTGGTTAGTACGTAAGTGTATTGCAACGGATCCCTCAGACCGGTCCTTATAGTGCCCCGGGTGCGACTGACCAATGCCCTAGCTTGCACCCGGAACCCACCATGCATACACTCACAACCATGACTCATCACCACAGAATTTCCAAAGATAAGAAGTAACGGGATCATATAATAGAACCATTTCACTACGACTCATTTTTATCCTATAGCGGCCGTGCCAATACATTGGACACTAGCTAATATCATTGATCATATGGTGACAAGGAGGTTAGGCGAGATAGCATGGCTTGGGTTGCACATCAAGGTCGGGGGATCCTAAATAAATATAATGTAAGGGTTCATTTGACTAATGCATATACATAACCTATGTGTTTTAGCGATAGTCAATTCAGACATGGGTTCAATATGCTCAAAAGAATGGTTTGGTGACTTGCCTTGTTCAGCAAAGGGAGAGGGAGGGACTTCGGGGAAGTACTCCGGCTCCTCGGCGACGTCGTAGTCTTTTTAATATAAAGTAAAATAAAAAGAACATAACATCCAATCAAACAGTATAACATTACACATAAGTTAAAGTTGGTTTGAATAAATAAACTCAAAGGGTAAGGTTCTGGATTTTATAAATAATTTGAAAGGGATCAAAATGAAGGGTGGTCCTCTTTATAAAACAAATGTTTAAATTTGATTAAGGTCATATTAAATCCTCAAATAAGTGTGAAGTGAAAAGTTCATGTCAATTTGGTGGTTTTCAGTGAATGAACAGAAAGGAAATTAATAATAATTTTTCTGAAGTTTTAAATATTTTAATCCATATTTTAATCCTAAAGGCTTTTGAGTAATTATTTGAATAAACATGAAAATGTCAAAATAAACCTACTGTTTTTATGGCATAAACATGTAGAGAATAATTTTATGAATTTTCTAAAATTGGAATGGTAATTTTTAGAGTCCAAATGCATTAGATATGAATTTTGCAAGTTTAAAAGCATTTCTGGAATTTATTTTCAAATTTTAAACCTCTCGGGTCCACGGTGAGCCAGGCCCACGGTGAACCCGCGCACTGTGCGCGTGCGTCGGGTCGATCTGGACCGTCGGATCTGGATCCGGTGGCCAGGCGCGAGGCGGGAGGGTTAAGTGACAACGGACGGCCAGGATTAAAACGCGCGAAGGGGTACCACGTGGACGCACGAGATCGCACGCCGGGTTAAATGAAAATCAACGCGTGAGATTAAAACGTAACGCTTTGACCAGATCCGACGGCGCGGATTAGATCGCGTACGTGGGCTCAGGCGTGTCGTCCGATTGCGATCGTGCGGCCAGGATTGAATCCGGCACGACACGCGCTAAGGGGCTATACCCCCCTTTGTCTCCGGCGACGGCGGGGCTCGGGTGCGGTGGCGATGGCGCCTACGAGGGGGTTAGGCCCTAGCTCTATGCGAAAACGGAAAGAGGAGGCCAAGGCGGTCACGACGGTACCTTAGGCGAGGCGAGGGGTCGACGGAGCGAGGCCGGCGACGAGGGTAGACGGCGGAGTGGTTCGGGTTCCTCGTCGGCGATGGTGTTCCGGCGGGGTTCGACGTCGGCGGAGGGGTGGCCGAGGTCGGGGTCGTTCTCGCGGTCACGTTGGTGGCGGAGGCACGGGCGGAGGTGGTCTGGTGCGACGGCGAGCGGTGGCCGGAGGTGGATTAGAGGGTGGGCGCTAAAACGTGAACTGCGAGTGCGCTGTTCGTTCTCGAGGCGATTAGGCGTGGGGGTCGGACGCGGCTCAGGCTGGGGGCTTAAATAGGGCGCCGGGGAGGGCTCGCATGCAAGGAAACCGGCCGAGGGCCTTTACTCGCCGGCGATGGCTCGGCCATGCACGCGGAGCGGCGATCCCGCGGCATAAACGCGAGGGTTAAAGCGGGGAAACGGTCGGCGCAACGCGGGGGACCGAGTTATGGCGGCAATTTAATGGGGGACGCGTCGGCGAGGCGAATCCGAGGGCGAGGTCGTCGGCCGGCGCGATTTGGGGGCGACGGCGCGGGGTTGAAGACGGATCTGACACGCGGGGGCCACTGACCAGTGAGCGCGAGCGGGCGAGGGTGGCGACTGACGGGTGGGGCCGAGGTGTCGGGTTCGCGCGCGAGGGGAAAAATTCGGCGCCGACAGGTGGGGTCCATGTGTCAGTGCGAGCGCGTGAGTTGAGTGGGCTGGGCCGGCCGGGAGAGAGAGAAGGGAGGGAGGGGGGCCCAATACTGTTCTAATGCTTTTCTGAATAAAAATAATTCCAGAAAATAGATTAAAATATTAGGGCTACTTCCAAGGCTGGTAAAAATTTATAAAATTTCTCAAAATTATATTTTGGTCTTAGGATCATATACAAAAAGTTTCACCTCCTAATTTGGTCATCTACTCTATGTTGTAGTTCAAAAGGGTATAAAAGGGATTTAAAAGTATTTTCTGAAATAATAATTTCAATAAATTGAATTTAATTATATTTTTATTGTTTTGGAAAATTGGGGTGTTACATTAATCTTGGAGAACCTGTTAGCGTAATCCTTTACGCCAACAGTTGGCGCCGTCCATGGGGAACTTAGTCCAAAAAACTTCGTTCTCTACCAAGTTTTTTAGAGCCATGCCTCCTAAGCGGAGTTCAGGTGGTAGTCCTACTCGGAGGTCCCCTCAGACCTCCGGAGCAAGATCTTCGAATACAGTCGAGGTCAGAGGACCTTCGGTAGTTCCTCCACCTCAGACCCCCAAAGGGAATTTTCTTCCTCGAACATACGAAGCCCCCTTAGGGACTTTGTCTATGCTTCGACCAGACAGAGCTCCTCCTCCAGCTCCGACTGTGCTCCAAACTGACATGTTCAGTTCCCAAGAACCAGAAGCTCCTTCCGAAAGAAATGAAGATAGCCTTGGCGACATGGCGACCCAGATGGCCAATCTCCAAGCTGAGGTGACAAGGTGGAGGCAGGAGGCCACAGATAGGCTTCGTCCTCAGGTCACCCCTGTCATCCCAGAGGTGCTTCAAGATGATGACTCTCTTCTTTATCCCCAAGCCCCACAGAACGCTTCCTTCGATAGTGAGTCTTTGCTGCACTCCGACTTACAAAAAGTGCGCTTTGACCTTAAGTTTAAAACTTTGAAGATCTGTAAGTACTCCAGAGAAAAGGATCTGGGGGAGTTCTCTCATTCATATGCTTTGGCGATTAAGGCCAGCGGAGGAGTCTGAGACACCATGGCCAATTGTTTCCCCCTCGCTCTCGAAGGGGTTGCTTTGCGTTGGTTCTAGTCTTTGAAGCCAGGATCAATTAGAACTTGGGAGCAGCTAAGGAAAATGTTTATAAGTAACTTTAAGGGTACCTTTGTACCCCCTATGTCTACGGGAAGTCTTTTCCAGGTGAAGCAGCTACCTAGAGAAACTTTAAGACAGTTCTTCAAGCGCTTCGCTCATACGAAGTCATAAATAAGAGGGTTGTCTACATCATCCGTTGTTGATGCAGCCCGAGAGGGAGTTACTCATGCGGGCCTCCTCGACAAACTTCATCAGAAACAGACATCCTCTGTAGCACAGCTGATGGCCTATTTCAAAGAATATGCTAGGTCGGAAGAAGGATGGCTCCGAAGAACAACTTCGACTCCACCAATCCTACAGGAAGTCAAGCTCAAGGTGAAGACTTCAACACCTTCACAGGGGCCCAACTTCGATATCCAGCATGACAAGCGTCGGGGGCAAAAGCATCCTCGCTCTGAAGTCCTGAACATTGCTCCTTCTCCGCAAAAATTTTCCCCTAGAAATCCACAATCTTCGGGAAACAAGGTCAGCGACTGGAGGCTGCCAGGGAAGCCGGCTGGCAAGGGCCAAGCCTTCTTCTGCTGCGTTCATAGTGAAAATTGGAGTCATGCTACCAATGCGTGCAAGTCTATACTGGTTTTAAGAGGCAAGTACCTCGAAAGGACCTCTGGTCGAGGAACTACTGACCGAGTCCCCACCGAGGCACGTCCGGAGCTTGTGCAGGCTATCGCACGTGTAGACAACTTCGACCCCATAAGACAACCTACGGTGGTCAATATTATGCCACCCCCGAAGCAAGAAGATGGCCAAGACTAGGGCAAAAGAGTAGTCCTCCCCATTTCCGGAGGGGGAACTCTCGGTAGTATGTCAAAGAGGCAGCGGAGAGAGTTTGTCCGCGAAGTAGGTCATATTGGAACTTCTTCGTCTGCAGCCGCAATGCCTGAGTGGTCCCTTGTGCCTATATCTTTTTCTGCAGATGATGCAGTAGGCATAAAAATCCCACATGCAGATCCCCTTGTCATTACTACCGATATAGCAGGAACTGAAGTTTAGAGAGTGCTGGTCGATGGCGGGAGTTCAGCAGATATCATCTTCGTTCAAGCTTTCGATCAGCTCTATATCTCTAGGAAACATATCCTCCCCGCAACTCATCCCCTACAAGGCTTCACAGGACCTCCTCTAGATGCCCTCGGCCAAATAGGTCTTGAGGTTGCTTTCAGAGAGGGGCTCTTGGCAAGAACGGAGGAAGTAATCTTCGATGTTGTAGATGCCCCTTATTCTTATAATGTTATCTTCGTAAGGGGCATGTTAAATCAGTTTGGAGCTGTGGCGCACCATAACTATATATGTATGAAGATGCCCACGCAAGCAGGAGTACCCACTGTCTTCTGTGATCAAGCCACTGCGTGAAGAGCACAATATGGTCATGGCCCCCCTCTCGACCCAAGACAAGTGAATAACGTACAAGGCAATTCGGAGGATATCTCTACTTCAAGCGAGTCTTCGAAGAAATCCTTCACAAGGACAAGCCCCGAAGGAGAAATTGTAACAAAGATTATTGTAAAAGACGACAAAGACTATTCTTTTCAGTTCGGCAAAGATTTGCCTTCGGAGATTGCTACTTCATTAGAAAAAGTAGTCGAAGAAAATTTGGATGTCTTTGCTTGGTCTGATGAAGACATTCCAAGTGTCAGCCGAGATATCATTGAGCACAGCTTATTTGTAAACCCAAGGGTTTGGCCTGTTAGACAGGGGCTTCGAAAGCTATTAGTAGAAAGGGCAAGCCTTGCTAAGGCAGAAGTGGAGAAATTATTGAAGGCTAGGATTATCAGAGAAGTAGCTCATACGGAGTGGCTAGCTAACCCTGTCTTTGTCAAAAAGAAATCCTCGGGGAAGTGGCGCATGTGTATTGATTTTACATCTTTGAATAAAGCATGCCCACGTGACCCCTATCCCATGCCCCGAATAGATCAATTAGTTGATTCCACTGCTGGTTCGGAGTTATTAAGCTTCCTCGACGCGTATTCTGGCTATCATCAAATCTGGTTAAAGCGCGAATATGAAATCAAAATAAGCTTCGTAACTCCTTCGGGAGTCTTCTGCTATGTAAGAATGCCTTTTGGCTTGAGAAATGCTGGGGCAACCTTTTCAAGATTAATTACTAAGGCTCTAGGTCATCAAATAGGCTCAATGTAGAAGCCTATATGAATGATATTGTAATAAAGAGTGCTTTAAAGAAGCAACATAGCCTAGACTTACCAGAAACATTTGAGAGCCTTCGAGCATGTGGAGTCCGCCTTAACCCCGAAAAATGTATCTTCGGGGCTCAAGCTGGGAAGTTGCTAGGGTATCTAGTTTCAAGTAGAGGAATTGAAGCTAGCCCCACTCAAATAACTGCATTGCAAAAAATGGCTCCGCCGGAGAATTTAAAACAGGTACAGAAGCTGACTGGCCACCTTGTAGCACTCAGCAGATTTTTAGCAAGGTCCGCAGAACGAAGCCTTTCCATATTCAAAGCATTAAAAGGGTCCGAAGATTTGCATGGACACCGAAGTGCCAAAAGTGTTTTGATGATATTAAAAATTATCTCAGCAACCTCGCAACACTCATTGTGCCCGTTGTAGATGAAACCCTACTTCTTTACCTAGCAGATACTAGCTTCGCTGTGAGTGCAGTCCTTGTCAGAGAAGTTGATTTCAATAGAAAGTTGGTGTAGAATCCAGTTTATTTTGTATCCGAAGCATTATCTGGAGCGAAAACAAGATATTTTAAGCTTGAAAAGTTCACTTATGCTATGATAATGGCTTCGAGGAAATTACGACATTATTTTTTAGTACATAATGTAATTGTACCAACTTTGTATCCTTTGGGAGATATGCTCCGGAGCAAAGATTCTACGGGGAGAATTGGAAAATGGGCCATCGAGTTAGCACCCTTCGGCATCTCCTTTGTAGCAAGGACAGCAATCAAGTCATAAGTGGTGGTAGATTTCGTGGCAGAATGGACTCCGTCTGCAATATGGGCTCTAGAGAAATCAAATGAAGGAATTTGTACCATATACTCCGATGAGCTTTTCAGGCGTCCGGAGCAGGTATTGGAGCAGTAATAATTTCACCTTCAGGGCAAAGAGCGATGTACTCTGCAAGGCTCAACTTTAAGTCCACCAATAATATAGCGGAGTACGAAGGAATTTTTTTAGTACTCCGAAAAGCGCGTGCTTTGGGTGCTACAAGAGTTGTTATTAAAACAGATTCTCAAATTGTAGCAGGGCACATTGACAAAAGTTTTCAAGTCCGGCATCCACAGCTTGCAAAATATTTGGAAGAGATCTGTAATATCGAAGCAGCATTCAAAGGGATTTCCATCCGAAGTATACCAAGAGCTGAAAATGCGCAAGCTAATACCCTAGCAAAAGCTGCAGCCAAAGCCGTGGATATTCTAGAAGGAGCCTTTTATGAAGAACTTACTTCGCCTTCGGTGCCACAAATCCCTCCTGCGGATGTTCTTTGCATTCTGAACACTGACTGGCAGAGTTCAATCATGGAGTGTCACAGCTTTCAAGATTGAAGCTAAGAGTTTGGAATTATCATGTAATCAACAGTATTCTTTACAAGGTCAGAGTATGTTCCCCCTACTCCGATGTATTTCTCAAGCCGAAGGTCAAGAGATACTTCGAGAAATCCATGAAGGCCTTTGTGGTAGCCATCTGGTCCCCCCGAGCTTTAGCAGGAAAAACACTTCGCTAGGGGCTATATTGGCCTACAATAGTAGATGATGCGGAGAGTTTAGTCCGCATTTTCCAAGGATGTAAATGGATGGGAAGATGAAGTCATCGTCCACCAACGACTCTTCAAGTTATTGCTCCGGTTTGGCCTATGGCCAGATGGGGCATGGATCGCATTGGCCCCTTCCCAGTAGCAAAAGGAAATCTAAAATTTGCAGTGGTAGCAATTGAATATTTTTCCAAGTGGGTCGAAGCAGAACCCCTTACAACTATCACTTCGAATAATGTACAAACATTCTTTTGGAAGAATGTTATATGCAGATTCGGAGTGCCTCGACAGCTCACAGTCGACAACGAGGCACAATTTGATGCGGAGCCCTTCAGGAAGTTTTGCGAAGACCTTGGCATACAAATATGTTTTGCAGCTATGCGTCATCCTCAATCTAATAAAGTTGTCGAATGGGCTAATAGTAATATTTTATCAGGGCTGAATTGAAGAATAGTAGGATTAGCAAAGGGGTTGTGGACTGAGGAACTCCCGAAGATTTTATGGTCCATTCGGACCACTCAAACGAGGTCTACAGGTTTTACTCCTTTCAGATTATTATTCGGAGATGAAGCTATGACACCGACGGAGCTTAGAGGAGGATCTCTTCGCACCACCGAACCTGAAATAGAAGGTGAAAGGCAAGCTTCACTAGATTTAGTGGAAGGAACAATGCTTCGAGCTATTAAAAATTTGTCGAAATATCAACATCAAACGAAGACTTGGTATGACTCGAAGGTTAAGCTTAATGAACTTAAACCAAGTCATCTAGTTTTGTGAAGCATCATAGCACCAAGGAAATTAGGAAATAAGTGGGAAGGTCCATACATCATTCTACGTTCAGGACGCACTGGTTCTTTTAAACTAGCTAATTTAGAAGGCGAAGAGTTAAAGCATGCCTAGCATGCGGAGCACCTAAAGCGATATTTTGCATAGGGGCTCCTTGTAATAATCTGTAAACACCTTCTGAATAAATAAAGATCATGGTTCAGATAATGCCTACCTCTCAAACACTTCATACTTCTCGTGGATGCACTAGAGGAACGAAGTTAGCTGTGAGGGAAGTGTCATTCATTTGAACCAATTTTATGGACTTCAAACCATTGGTTCGAAGCTTCCAACAAGGTGGGAGAGTCACAAAAAACAGATTCCAAGCCATCGGCTTGAAAGCATCCGTAAAAAGAGTCCAAGGAGACCAAATGATGCGGATTCCAAGCTCCGGCTTGAAATCATCCGTAAAAAGAGTCCAAGGAGACCACTATGCAAATTCCAAACCACTGGTTTTTATAGCATTCGCAAAAAGAGCCGAAGGAGGCCAAACAAAACAGACTTCGAGCTTATAGCTTAAAACATCTATAAAAAGAGTCCAAAGCGACCAATTTTATCGGATGCTAAGGTATCTGAAAAAGAGTCCAAAGTGACTACATTCAAACAAAAACGCACTAAGTTACCAGTTTTCAGACTCCAAGTTAGTACAGTCGAAGATATTTTTTGAGATCTTAGTCAATCTCTAATTTGATAAGGGGCTCTGAGCCTCCAAAATTGTACTCCTAACTGATATCATTTTTGTTGCGTGTAACCACCTTCGACCAAAGTTCGAAGTTGCTTACACTCAAAGAGGGGCTGGGAAGTAGGGAGACAGTTTTGAAACTTTAATCTTTATCATTCAAACAAATACATTACATCATGAAAAATTTGTATCTATACCGAGAAGGAAACGAAGACCTCTTCGATTCCTAGAGCTACTGTTGAAACTAGACCGACTCATTCCGGAGCCAGGAGTTTTAATAACTTTACGTTTAACCCTTTCCCCTCATTTAGAAGCTCGAAAGTCCTTCTGCTCTTGCTAAAGTTCGGCCCAAGTTCAAAGTCGCTCGGGGCTTCTTTCCCAGCTTCGAAGTTGTTCAAAGCTCTTCTCTACTTGCTCTTCAGCGATATTTTCTTCTTTGGACCATTCAATGTCTTCAGAAGATGAATGTTCTAAACTAACTTCTTTTTCCTCTTCTTTAATATAAGATAATATATCTTTGCATATTTTGGGCGTAATTTCACCGGAGTTTCCTCGAGGAATTGAAAATCGAGGGCGTTTGTGAGGTCTTAGAGCTTCGAAGGTAGCCCATAGAAGGAGAAGCTCTTCGTTAACCTCTAGCACTTCGAGATCATCCAAAAAAGGTTGGAAAGCCTAAAAACATTTCCAAATAAGTCTTTTCATTCATAAAGGATAAAAGCATAAATTTTTACATAATCAGGGCCCTAAGGAGAACTAAACCTTTAGGTCCGAGGGGGCTGACTGCTCGAAGGTTGCGACCGTGCTTGCTTCTGGCAAAGTCCTTCGTCAATCCAGGTCTTGATCGTTGATCAGCCTTCAACTCTCCAAGATGGTTGGAAGGCTTCCCAAGCTGCAGCCACGTCGGCGAAAGGAGTTAAGAGCCGATCATCGTCAAAGTTGACAAGAGTCGCCTCTGGTTCTGGTGCTACTGATAGCCTTAAATCCTTGTAGTAGCGAAGCAATCCGAGAGCAGCTACTTAGCTGGATATTTCTCCATACCAAATATCCACTGCCTTCACAGTCTTCGCTGCCGCTTGGATCATCTTCAATCTTCGCAGCAGAGGGATGTCGCCAGTTGAAGGTAAAGTCCAAGAAGTGCCGAAGTACTCCAAGACACCCTAGAGGTTGTCCATGGTTTCTAGGGCCACCTTTTCACACTTCGCCTTGTCTTCGGACAAAGTATCCTTCGACGAAGACAGTTCGTCTATCAAAGAAGATAGCATAGCTACCACCGTAACCAAGGAGTTCTTCTGTCCATGTAGACTATTGGCCTCCTCCGACAAATTCAACTGCCCCTCTCGGAGCTTAACCAGCTTGGTCCATGCGGTCACCTGCTCCCTCTGTAGTTTTTCCACTTCGTCCCGAAGCATGATCTGTTCAGCTTCGAGCTTCCGATTGGCAGCCTCCAAATCAAGTCTGGCTTTCCTTTCTGCGGCCACCATTTCATCCAAGCCAGAGGTCCGAACCTCAGAGCTGACAAGACTCCCCTAAAGGGTCGTTATCTTCTCCTTGAGTCGGTTACACTCTCGCTCGTTTGATACAACCGCAGCTTGGTCCAAGACTATTTGCTGCGAAGGAAGAAAAGAGCAATGTAAGCAAACTATTTACATGTTTAAACTAACTCTTTTATTGCAGATACTTCGTATCTGGTAGGCTGCCCGTTCCAAGGCTGAATCCAACTCCGACCCCTCAGCTTCCCCAAGAATAGCTACCAAGTCGGTCTCCCCAACTTCGCAATTAGCCCGAGCCAGAGACTCTAGCAAAGTCCGAAGCCCAACCCTTCCCTCCAGAAAAGGAGACCTCTATATATTGGCCCCCTTTTGTAGACTGGCCTCCATCGGTAGACTCTGACAGGGTTAATTCGGAAGTCGGAGCAGGCAAAGGTTCCCCTTTCCTTTACCTTTTCTAGGCCCCATTCTTATGGTCTCCTCCGAAATTGACTTCAGATATTTTGAAGCTTTGGGCGCAGTGTTCGTGGCAGGGGTCATCTCCATTGGGGTTAATCCTGTAAAAAGCAAAAGTATTATATATTGCATAAACTTTGCAGTACACGAAAAGAAAGAAAAAGTACTCTACTAAGGCTTACCTTCGACATTCTATCGTCCGATGAGTACGGGACTGCTCAGAGGCTCGAATGCCTCTTCGAAGTTTTTCTCAAATTCAGAGATGGAGACCGAAGGATTAGCTGCTGAAATTTCTCCAAGAACCGCAGTTATCACTTCGTCCGGAGCCGAGACTTGATCATTTATCGTCCCGACTCCGCCTTCTTCCGCTGGCCAGGCAGGACATTCGAAGTCTCTGCCTGCTCGAGGTTGTCCTTCGTAGCAGGCACAGCCTCTGCGTCGCCCTCGGCAGGAACTTCAACATCCGCGTGCACCTCTTCATCCTCGGTAATAAGGGCTTCGAACCCCCTCTGTATTTCTATGTGTCCTTCATCTTCAGATGACTTCGAAGACGAAGTAGAGGACTTGGAAGGGGCCACGAACTTCGGTTTTTAGGCCAACTTCTTCACAGGTGTCTTGGCCGGTGTCGAAGTCCCGACTTCAGCTTTCCTCTTCTTAGGACCCGGCTCAGACGTGCTCCAGTCCAGAAGGGAAGGAGCGTCAACTCCAAGTACACTCGTTACTCGGTTGAACCGCTCCCAGCTGCCAACTAGTTTCACCCTCCATTCCTTCTCAGCGAGGGTAGGGGCTCCGAGGACCTTCTCCGAAGCCCGTATAACTTGCTCCGATGTCAAGGTGGTACATGGGGCTGAAAGATAAGATTTTATCTCAGTTATATCATTTTTATGAAATTATTGCGTATAAAACATTTTGCAGAGTCTCTGAAGTTACCTGCAGTACTTGAAGACATCTCTCAGAGTCCACCTTCCAGATTCTCTTCGAAGTTGATAGGCCAGTTGGCCATCAGAGGCGGAATTCGGAGCCCAATGAACTCCTCTGCTAGGTCCCGCATGCTCATGCGGCGACTTATTGTTTGAAGCAGGTTGAGGCGAGCTTCGAGCTGGCCCGGGTCCGGATGAACTTCTGCTTCTCTCCGGAAAAATATGTCATCAAGAGGCCTGGCAAAAGTGCTGTCTGCTCCGACTTCGACGTAGAACCAGCGAAGAATCCAGTCTGTATACCATCTAGAGTTGATGGCCTTCGCTGGAAACCGAGTATGGTACTCATCCCGGAGCCGGAAGTTAATACTGCCAAACGCAACTACAATTTTCTCTCCTCTGGAGCCCTGGTAAGTCTTTGGCTGGCAGGAAGCCTTATGGAGTGCTGTGAAGATTTCTGCCCTCCCTTCGCAACCTTCGGCTCGTGTCGCCCATTGGAAGATTGCCAGACACGCTATGGCATTCGGAGATAGTTGAGGAAGAGTGACGTGGAAAAGTTCCAATACCTCTGACAGGAAGTCTACCGCGGGAAGCCCCAACCCAGCCTCGAAGAATGCTTCGAATACAACTACCTCTCCAGTCCGAGGCGAGGGGATTGCTTCCTAGCCAGGCTGACAAATCTTGATCCCCAGACTGATCTTCCCCGCAATCACAGCTGTGATGGTCTTCTTCGTGCAGGTCGACAGCCCCAAGTTGTAAGATTGGTCCGAGTACTTGGAAGACGCTGGGAGGAGGTCGTGGGGGCCGACTTGATGGGGATTCCCCGCAGGCACCGCCGCTGCTGCCGCCGCCATGGCTTGCAGCCTGGCCAAGGTCGAAGCTGCTATGGGAGCCTTGTGACTAGTCTTCACCATTGAACGGAATGGAAAGCTTGGAACTAGAGCTCAGGAAGCTAGAAGGGGAATAATGCAAGAGAAGTGAGTAAAGTATCTCGAATGCACCTTTGCTCCTCTATTTATAGCCTGTACTCACAAATTCTTACCGTTCATACATGTTGTTCCGTCTTCTGTACCGTTATCATTTCTAGAAACGAAGCAATGTCATAACTCTTTCCGAAAGAAAAGAGTAAAGGCTATTTTTGTGAGTCTAACGGTCTTTTCAACTTCGCAAAAATTGTCTTCAGAGCTGCTTTGAAGAAACCTTCGCATGGAAGTCGATTCGAAGTTTGTAAATTTCTGAATACTTCCAAGGTTGGTATATTTTATTAAGCCCCTGAGCATGACTATGTTTCTTGCGTATACTACTTCCCTAACTTTACAGATCATTTGGAGAAGCGTATTCGAGGGGATACTGTTGGGGGAAAATACTTCATCCCCAAGGTCTCTACAGTTATAAAACAAGGACAATTTACTAGACCGAAGTTCAAGTATTAACTCCGACCTCGCATATGATCAAGCTTGGAGAATCCATGCAGGCTTCTGTTTGTAGTATGACTTCGAAGGTTCAATCTTCAGAGAGCTTATCTGCCAGCGAGGATGGAAGACTTATCTTCTTTCTAATTAGATTTGTCTTTTACCATTTTGAGCCTATTAGGGGTACCGAAATAGTTTCCACTATGTCGGTAGTAACAGAGGGGCAAAAATGTCTTTTCCTTAGAGTTTTTTACCTATAAAAACCCCCCTTCTCACCTTGTAATAGGCATCGAATACTCAGATATTCAATACACAACTTCGAACTACTTCGAGGTATTATCCTATTCGGAGGCTTGAAATAGTCTGCTTCACAAACTCTTCGTTTGTTAGTTCTTAATCTTCGAGAACCTGTTAGCGTAATCCTTTACGCTAACAAGATTGGAAGTATTTCATCAACAAATCACAGTGGAACAGTACTCCAAAAAATTGCACACAATCTTGCACAATTACACTTGAATTGATTCAGCAACAGAAAAGATGGGAGCAATCAGAATAAGTGAAACAGATTCTGAATAAAGCTTGTACAGGTTAATGAGACTGAAATGTTGCTAGTGATAAAACTGTTCATGAACACAATATTCTTTAGAGAGTTGATGATAAAATTCTAGATCATGGCATTAACAGTTCTGATTAGTGATGTAACACCCCAAATTTTCAAAGTAATAAAAATATTATTTAATTCAATTCCTTGAATTTATTAATTTGGGAAATACCTTAAATACCCTTCTCTCCCATTTTGAACTACATCATAGAGTAAATGGCCAAACCAGGGGCTAAAACTTTTTATGTAAGATCCTAAGACCAGAATACATTTTTGAGAATTTTTATAAATTTTTACCAACCTTGGAAGTAGCCCTATGATTTTAATTTATTTTCTGGAATTATTTTTATTCAGAAATGTTTTGAAATAGTATTGGGCCTCTCTCCTCCCTTCTCGCTCTCCCGGCCGGCCCAGCCCGTCACCCTCGCCCGCCTCAGGCTGACGGGCCGACCCCACCTGTCGGCGCCGATCGCCTCCCCTCGCGCGCGCGCCCGACACCACGGCCCCACCCGTCAGCCCTCTCGCTCGCCCGCTCGCGCCCGCTGCCCGGTGGCCCCCACCTGTCGGATTCGTCTTCCCCGTGAGATCCACCCCCAAATATCCCCCCCTCATCGGCTGACGCAATAACGCGCCTCGGATTCCCTGCCCCCGACCCCCTCACCTCAAATTGAGCCCGCCATTACCACCCCCGGTCCACGGCGATAGTTTCCCCCAATTAAATCAGACCGATTCGCGTCCAGGTTCGATGAATCAAATTCAACCCGTGCTCGCCGGCGTTTAAACGCGTTTATTCCCGTCCACCGTCGATTATGCCCGCTCTGCCCCCGCCGATGGCCCTATATAAACCCCCTGGCCACCCGCATTCGACCCCCACGCTCACACGCTGCGAGAACGCATAGAACGCCCTCACTTCAAGTTTTAGCGCACCACCGCCACCCGTCCTCCAGCCGTCACTCGCCGTCGCCGGAGTCCCTCTCCGTCCACGCCGACCGCACCTCCGTGACCGCAAGAACCTCACCGACCCCAGCCACCACTCCGTCGTCGATGAACCCCGCCGGATCGCCGTCGCCGCCAAGGACCCGAACGCCTCCATCGACTCCGCTCGTCGCGGGCCTCGAACCGTCGACCATTCGTCACCGCAAGGGTACCCTCATGACCCCCTAGTCGCCCTCTTTCCGTTTTAGGCCTTAGACACGACCGCCATCGCTCGTCGTGGCCTCTAGCCCGCTCGCCGTCGCTGGAGAAGACGACCGGCACGGGTCGAGTATCCGTGCCGTGTCGGATTTGATCCTGGCCGTGCAATCTGGATCTAACGGTACCGGTTAAATCCAATGTGCGGTTTAATCTGCACCGTCGGATCTGAGCGAAGGGGTATGTTTTAATCTCGCGCGTCCGTTAGTTTTAAAATCCCGCGTTTAATCTTCGCCGTCCATCACATACTGGTTCAACGTTTTAATCGCAGTCGTCCACGTCATTTCAACTCCCCCGCCTCGCCCGCGACCACCCGATCGCGATCCAACGGTGGATCTTGATCCGGCGCACGCGCAAAGTGCGCAGGTGCACGGTGGTCTCGACTCACCGTGGACCGACGCCTGTTTAAATTTAATTTAAATTCCAGAAATACTTTTAAACTTCAAAAATTCATATCTGGCACGTTTGAACTCTAAAAATTGTCATTTCAACTCTAGAAAATTTATAATTTTATTCTCTACACTTTAGTTCAATAAAAACAGTATGTTACTTTAGACTTTTTCACATTTATTTAAATGAGCATTCAAATACACTTAGGGTAAAAATATAAATTCAATTATTTAAATTCCAGTGAAGCTTATATTTAATTATTTCCTGTTAATATGAACAAACCACTAAGTTTTCTATGTACCCTTCATTTTAGATTTATTAGAAAACTTAAAATGATAATAATCACTTTTAAAACCCTTTTTCAAAGAACAACACTTCATTTTAATTTCTTTTAAAATTGTTTATAAAATGAACTTCAGAACCTTAACAACTTGATTTATTTTAATCAAACCAACTTAGATCTATGTGCTTATTATGTGATGTTATATTGTTTGATTGGATGTTGTGTTTATTTTATTTTACTTTATTTATATTGGAAAGACTACGACGCCACCGAGGAGCCGGAATACTTCCCGGAAGTCCCTCCCTCGCCTTTTGCTGAACAAGGCAAGTCACCAAACCAATCTTTTGAGCATATTGAACCCATGTTTTATTAAACTATCGCTAAAACACATAGGTTATACATGCATTAGTCAAATGAAACCCTTACAATATATTTATTTAGGATCCCCCGACCTTGATGTGCAACCCAAGCCCTGCTCTCTAGCCTAAACTCCTTGTCACCATATGATAAATGTTATTAGCTAGTGTCCAATGTATTGACACGATCGCTATAGGATAAAAATGAGTCGTAGCAAAATGGTTCTACTATATGATCCACGTTACTTCTTATCCTTGGAATTCTGTTGGTGATGAGTCATGGTTGTGAGTGTATACATGGTGGGTTCCGGGTGCAAGCTAGGGCATTGGTCGGTAGCACCCGGGGCACTATAAGGACCGGTCTGAGGGATCCATTGCAATACACTTCCGTACTAACCACAAGTCTAATGGGTAAGTCCTAACTAAAGTATGGAGTGTTCCAAACCGAGGCCACCATTTGGAGATGGGTCAAGCAGCACCTGCGGGTGGCTTGTACCAATGTGGCACAAAAGGGGTGCGACATTAGCCAGGATGCGGCCCGGCGCGCCGGCGAAACCTAGAGCGGGTGGTTATCGCTTGGAGCGTTTCATGCCGAGGGTTTGGCACGAGTTCCCGTGGTATGGGTCATCTCATTTGGGATGAGTGCGTGCCTTGTGGGTACAGTAGTACATCTCTGATCAGAGTCATAAATCTTTTCAAAAATCCGAGCCCATGGTCAAGGGCGGGTTGCGTGACATCCCACAGTTAGATTACTTTGAATATGTGTGTGCATGATGGTTTGACATGTAAGGACTGTTGTGCGAGGAGGTAAAACGTACTCCTCGAGTTAGACGATGTTGTTGATGTTCATGTTTACATTCCCGCATGGTTAAATTTGACTTCACTAAATGCAATAACTAAAAATGTACTTTTCTGCACTGTTAGTCATTACCCTTCCTTGTTTATTATCCTGCATTATTATTTGCATTTGCGGTGGCTTGTTGAGTACTTTTTGTACTCATACCCGTTGGACCCCACAGAGGATGCCTACTATGAAGATGGTCTGGAGTAGCGACCCAGTCAAGCAAAGATCCTGAAGAAGACGTTCGTCATGCCATTTACTTTTATTACTATTTTTATTTCAACACTTATGTAATAATATGGTCTGCGTACCATGAATGCTTGTCGTATGTACGTTGTCGCATGATGAACCTCTTGTATTATTGTTTTTCTTTGGAAATTCAATAATGTCTCGATTTCGATAAATCGGGGCACCACAAGATGGTATCAGAGCCGACTTGACTGTAGGAAGCCAAACAGACCCGCCTAGCTATTAGCTGCAGAAAATTATTTCTCGAAAACCTACTTTATAAACTTTGTTCCTCCCCTCACTTTTTCTTCAACTTGTTGTTTTGTAGATGCCTGTCTACCAAGTGCACAGTTACTGCCGCCACTTCGAGGGCTTCGTCAGGGAGCTCCGGATGATGCTCACATTCCTCGGGTTCCTTTTCGAGCCCGAATTCCAAGGAGTGTACTTGGAGCAGTTTGCCGGACCCTACGACGTCTCCCTCACCGTCCACAGCTCCGGGGAGCATCTGCCATCCTACACCACCACGCTTGGAGGCCCGACGTTCGACGTCGCATGCCAACGAGTCGCCCTACAGGCCCTTATGGAGCTGAGGATGATCTACGATGATCGTCTTCAGAACTCGTCTTTCCGGCTTGTGCCGAAACGCACTCCCGGCGCCTACCGTAGCATCTACCTCGGAGTTCACTCCGTGCGTGATCCGGTCATGGCCCGGCAGTCGCGTCTTCTACAGGCTATGGATGACCTCCATACCGAGGTGGTGCTCGACGCCGATGAGCACCATGAGGCGGTCGAGTTTCTTCGTGAAGAAACGAAGAACTTGATCCAGCAGAACGGCGAGCTGCAGCGCAAGATCATGCAGCTGCAGAAGGACATCGCCGAGATGGTTCCTCTCCTTCCTAGGAAGAGGAAACCCATCCATGAGCCCGTCCCCCGCCCCAAGAGGATCCCACCACACCCCTCCACCACCGGAACATCCACCAGTGCCCCTGCACCGCGCCCCGGCCTCGTCTCCGACCCCATCATCGAGAATTTTCTCGAACCCACCATCCCTCAGGAGTCGCGTACCCGTGGTTCCGAGAGCACGGAGACCGCCTCCGGTGGCGAGTAGGCGTTAGGAGTCGCTATTTTGAATAAAGCAAAATTTTGTATGTGGTGCTATCCACAACGAGTGTGTCGTGGATAGAATAAAACTTGATTGTAAGGAACAATTTTACCACTTTATATATATGCCTAAGCTTTATGAGGTATTTTTGATTGTATTATTGCTTCACCATCTTTTTGCCTTATAATGTCGTATATCCAGAAAATGACCGATCACCAGAACACCGGCTCCAACAACGGAGGAGGAAGTCGCGACGCGCCCGAGGGTGTTGTACCCAACTGGGGTGCAACGGGCCCACGTCAGTCTGGGTCGCCATCCGCCAACCACCCCACTTTGGTGGAGATGATGGCGAATCAGAACCAGCTGATCACCGCCCTCCTCACTCAAATGCAGCACCAACAAGCTCAGTTGGACCGTTTGCAGAATGGGGAAACCGCCCCTCGCGCACCTGCACCCGCACCCGCTCCTCAACTGTCGGAGTTCCTACGTGTGCGTCCCCCTATCTCCTCAAGCACCACCAACCCCATGGAGGCCGGAGATTGGCTCCGCACCATTGGGAAGAAACTTGATCTCCTCCCCTGCACCGACCGGGAGCGAGTGGCCTTCGCCACTCACCAGCTCCAGGGTCTCGCCGCTGAATGGTGGGACAACTATCGTGAGTCCCAGCCGGAGGACCACGTAGTGACATGGGCGGAGTTCACCATTGCCTTCCGTGCCGCCCACATCCCCGCCGGTGTCATCGCGGTGAAGCAGCAGGAGTTCCGCGACCTGCACCAGGGCAGTCGGACTGTCATGGAGTACCTCCATGAGTTCAACCGCCTCGCCCGCTACACACCGGAAGAGGTGCGGACTGACACCCTCTGCCAAGCCAAGTTCCTCAGGGGACTTAAGGATGAGCTGTCCATCTAGCTCGTCGCCACCGACTACGCCGACTTCCAATGGCTAGTCAATAAAGCGCTCATCCAAGAGACTGAGCAGAACAGGTTGGACCTCAAGAAGAGGAAGATGATCGCCTTCAAGCATCAGCAGTCGAACTCTCAGAGGCCCCGCTTCGTCCCTCCGCCACCAGCACTCGCCTACCATCCTCGGCCCGCCTACAGGCCACCTCACGCCGCCGGTGGATCCAACGCCGGGCATCCTTGCCCCGCTCCACCAGCTCCGGCTGCTCAGCCGACGTTAGCCACCAAGGCCCCGATCTTGAAGGATCGCCAAGGGAGGCCGGTCGTCTGCTTCAACTGCCGCAAGGAAGGGCACTATTCGCACCAGTGTCCCCACCCCAAGCAGCCCCAAGGAACGGCACCCAACCAGGCGGTACGTGCCCGCATCAACCACATCAACGCGGAGGAAGCTCAGGAGGCTCCCAAAGTCGTGCTCGGTACGTTTACTGTGAATTCCGTACCAGCCGTAGTATTATTTGACTCTGGAGCAACACACTCCTTCGTCTCAGAAGGTTTTGTGAAAATCAACGAATTGGACGTACTCTCTCTATCCGTCCCCATGGTGATTGCCACTCCAGGCAATAGAACCTTAGCCCACTTATACAGCCCTAAGGTTCAGATAGAGATCCAAGGAGTATTATTCCGGGCCGAGCCAGTCCTCATAAAATGCACCGGACTCGACCTCATCATAGGGATGGATTGGTTGATGAAGCACAAGGGAGTAATCGACTGTGCCAACAAGTCTGTCACAGTGGTCAACCCTGAAGGCGAAGCCGTCACCTTTCGGATGACCAGTCGCAAACCACTCGAAGCGTCTCTCAAATCGCTAGCCCTTGAAGAAGTACCCATAGTCAAGGAGTTTATGGACGTCTTCCCTGAAGACCTACCAGGAATGCCTCCCAAGCGGGACATTGAATTCAGAATCGAACTTGTCCCCGGGACCACTCCAATCTCCAAGCGCCCATACCAGATGGCCGCTAATGAACTAGCCGAAGTCAAGAGCAACATCGAATACCTAGAGCAGAAAGGGTACATTCGACCGAGTACCTCACCCTGGGGTGCACCGGTCATCTTTGCCTTGAAGAAGGACAAGACCAAGAGGATGTGCGTGGACTATAGAGCCCTGAACGACGTAACCATCAAGAACAAGTACCCATTGCCTCGGATCGACGACCTGTTCGATCAGCTTAAGGGATCCTCGGTATTTTCCAAGATTGACCTCAGGTCAGGTTATCACCAATTGAGGATTAGAGAAGAGGACATACCCAAGACTGCCTTCACCTCCCGCTATGGACTCTACGAGTATACAGTGATGTCGTTCGGACTCACGAATGCCCCGGCCTTTTTCATGAACATGATGAACAATGTATTCATGGAGTTCTTGGATAAGTTCATCGTGGTATTCATCGACGATATCCTCGTTTAATCCAAGACCAAAGAAGAACATGAAACTCACCTCCGTCTGACCCTCGGAAAGCTAAGGGAGCAGCAATTGTACGCCAAATACAGCAAATGCGAATTTTGGTCGTCTGAGGTGAAGTTCCTCGGCCATGTCATATCTGCCGGAGGAATAGCAGTGGACCCAACCACCGTGGAAGCAGTAACCAACTGGCTGCAGCCCACGACCGTGACTGAGATCCGGAGTTTTCTCGGACTGGCCGGATACTACTGCCGGTTCATCGAGATTTTTTCGAAGATCGCCAAACCCATGACCAGACTATTGTAGAAGGAAATAAAGTTTGAATGGACCCCGGACTGCAAAGAAAGTTTCCAGACCCTCAAGAAGAAGCTCGTGTCAGCTCCTATTCTGACTCTGCCAGACATCCGGAAGGACTTCCACGTCTACTGTGATGCCTCTCGTCAAGGATTGGGATGCGTCTTAATGCAAGAAGGGAAGGTGATATCCTACGCCTCCCAACAGCTAAGGCCGCATGAGCTGAACTACCCGACCCACGATCTGGAGTTAGCAGCCGTGGTTCATGCCTTGAAGATATGGAGGCATTACCTTGTGGGGAATCGGTGTGAGGTCTTCACCGACCACAAGAGCCTCAAGTATATATTCACCCAACCAGATCTGAACCTCAGGCAAAGGAGGTGGTTGGAACTGATTAAGGATTATGACTTGGGCATCCATTATCATCCAGGTAAGGCAAATGTGGTGGCAGACGCCCTTAGTCGAAAAGGGTACTGCAACGCCATCATGATTCAGGACCAAGCCCCTTTACTTTACAAGGAGATGGAAAGGCTGAACTTAGGGATCACCACCCGAGCGTACCTCGCTGCCTTGGAGTCTCGGCCTGTCTTGATAGACCAGATCCGAGAAAAGCAGAAGGAAGACCCAGACATCTTGGAGATCCAACAGAACATGGGGAAAGGTAAAGCCCCCAGATTTTCCAAGGACGAGCATGGTACCATCTGGTTCGGAAACCAGATATGCGTACCCGACCAGCCTGAGTTGAAGACTCTCATCCTTCAAGAAGCCCACGATACTCTATACTCCATTCATCCCGGGAGTACCAAGATGTATCAAGATCTGAAGGAAAAATATTGGTGGGTCAGCATGAAGAGAGAAATAGCTGAGTATGTGGCCAAGTGCGACACATGCCGGCGAGTCAAGGCAGAGCATCAAAGACCTGCCAGACTTCTTCAACATCTCAAAGTCCCTGAATGGAAGTGGGAAGAGATAGGAATGGACTTCATCATGGGACTGCCCAGAACCCAAGCTGGTCATGATTCTATCTGGGTGATCGTCGACCGACTCACCAAGGTAGCTCACTTCATCTCGGTCAAGACAACTTACACTGTCGCCAAACTGGCCGAGTTGTATATGACCCGGATCGTGTGCCTTCACGGAGTTCCTAAGAAGATTGTATTTGACCGCGGGAGTCAGTTTACCTCCATGTTTTGGAAGAACCTTCAAGAGGAACTCGGCACCCGGCTGAACTTTAGCACCGCCTATCATCCACAGACCGACGGTCAAACCGAAAGGGTCAACCAGATATTGGAGGATATGCTTAGAGCTTGCGCTCTAGACTTTGGCGGAATATGGGACAAGAACTTACCTTATGCAGAGTTCTCCTACAACAACAGCTATCAAGCCAGCCTGCAAATGTCCCCGTTCAAAGCACTCTATAG
The DNA here is from genome assembly GCA_019279435.1 of Zizania palustris. Classification (NCBI taxonomy): domain Eukaryota; kingdom Viridiplantae; phylum Streptophyta; class Magnoliopsida; order Poales; family Poaceae; genus Zizania; species Zizania palustris. The sequence goes on along the minus strand of JAAALK010000081.1, from coordinate 11,663,693 downwards.
GCGTAAGTGCAGAACACCGTTGCTCTGGGATCAAACTGGAGAATCACAACTGTTTGGGACAGACATATTAAGAGAAGCCGAAGAGAAGTTCAAGATCATAAGGGACCGGTTGAAGATAGCCTAGTCCTGACAGAAGAGCTATGCCGATAACCGTCAAAGGGACTTAACCTTTGAGGAGGGCGATTATGTCTATCTCCGAGTCACTCCCCTCCGCGGCACTCAAAGGTTCAACATGAAAGGCAAGCTAGCACCCCGCTACGTCGGACCTTTTCAGATCCTCCGACGGCAAGGGGAAGTGGCATATCAACTGGAACTACCTCCATCCTTGGCAGGAGGTCACGATGTGTTCCATGTCTCTCAGCTGAAGAAGTGCCTTCGTGTGCCCGCCGAGCAAGCCGATCTTCAACAGCTCAACATTCAAGAAGACTTGACCTACATCGAAAAACCTATCAAGATATTGGAAACCAAAGAAAGAGTAACCAGGAGTCATGTAGTTTGCTTCTGCAAGGTTCAGTGGGACAATCACCCCGCCGAAGAAGCCACATGGGAAAAAGAAGACGAACTGAAAGCCCAATACCCCGAGTTGTTCGAGTAACGTTCCAATCTCGAGGACGAGATTCTTTGTAAGGGGGATAGGTTTGTAACACCCCAAATTTTCAAAGTAATAAAAATATTATTTAATTCAATTCCTTGAATTTATTAATTTGGGAAATACCTTAAATACCCTTCTCTCCCATTTTGAACTACATCATAGAGTAAATGGCCAAACCAGGGGCTAAAACTTTTTATGTAAGATCCTAAGACCAGAATACATTTTTGAGAATTTTTATAAATTTTTACCAACCTTGGAAGTAGCCCTAAGATTTTAATCTATTTTCTGGAATTATTTTTATTCAGAAATGTTTTGAAACAGTATTGGGCCTCTCTCCTCCCTTCTCTCTCTCCCGGCCAGCCCAGCCCGTCACCCTCGCCCGCCTCAGGCTAATGGCCTGACCCCACCTGTCAGCGCCGATCGCCTCCCCTCGCACGCGCGCCCGACACCACGGCCCTACCTGTCAGCCCTCTCGCTCGCCCGGTCGCGCTCGCTGCCCGGTGGCCCCCACCTGTCGGATTCGTCTTCCCCACGAGATCCGCCCCCAAATCCCCCCTCTCGCCGGCCAACGCAATAACGCGCCTCAGATTCCCTGCCCCCGACCCCCTCCCCTCAAATTGAGCCCGCCATTACCACCCCCGGTCCAAGGCGATCGTTTCCCCCAATTAAATCAGACCGATTCGCGTCCAGGTTCGATGAATCAAATTCAACCCGAGCTCGCTGGCATTTAAACACGTTTATTCCCGTCCACCGTCGATTACGCCCCCTCTGCCCCCGCCGATGGCCCTATATAAACCCCCTGGCCACCAGCATTCGACCCCCACGCTCACAAGCTTCGAGAACGCATAGAACGCCCTCACTTCAAGTTTTAGCGCACCACCGCCACCCGTCCTCCAGCCGTCGCTCGCCGTCGCCGGAGTCCCTCTCCGTCCACACCGACCGCACCTCCGTGACCGCAAGAACCTCACCGACCGCGGCCACCACTCCGTCGTCGACGAACCCCGCCGGATCGCCGTCGCCGCCAAGGACTCGAACGCCTCCATCGCCTCCGCTCGTCGCCGGCCTCACTCCGTCGACCATTCGTCACCGCAAGGGTACCCTCATGACCCCCTAGTCACCCTCTTTCCGTTTTAGGCCTTAGACACGACTGCCATCGCTCGCCGTGGCCTCTAGCCCGCTCGCCGTCGCCGGAGAAGATGATCGGCACGGGTCGAGTACCCGTGCCGTGTCGGATTTGATCCTGACCATGCAATCTGGATCTAACGGTACCGGTTAAATCCCATGTGTGGTTTAATCTACGCCGTCGGATCTGAGCGAAGGGGTATGTTTTAATCTCGCTCGTTCGTTAGTTTTAAAATCCCGCGTTTAATCTCCACCGTCCATCACATACCGGTTCAACGTTTTAATCGCAGCCGTCCACGTCATTTAAACTCCCCCGCCTCGCCCGCGACTGCCCGATCGCGATCCAACGGTGGATCTTGATCCGGCGCACGCGCACAGTGTGCAGGTGCACGGTGGTCTAGGCTCACCGTGGACCGACGCCTGTTTAAATTTAATTTAAATTCCAGAAATACTTTTAAACTTCAAAAATTCATATCTGGCACGTTTGAACTCTAAAAATTGTCATTTCAACTCCAGAAAATTTATAATTTTATTCTCTACACTTTAGTTCAATAAAAACAGTATGTTACTTTAGACTTTTTCACATTTATTTAAATGAGCATTCAAATACACTTAGGGTAAAAATATAAATTCAATTATTTAAATTCCAGTGAAGCTTATATTTAATTATTTCATGTTAATATGAACAAACCACTAAGTTTTCTATGGACCCTTCATTTTAGATTTATTAGAAAACTTAAAATGAGAATAATCACTTTTAAAACCCTTTTTCAAAGAACAACACTTCATTTTAATTTCTTTTAAAATTGTTTATAAAATGAACTTCAGAACCTTAACAACTTGATTTATTTTAATCAAACCAACTTAGATCTATGTGCTTATTATGTGGTGTTATATTGTTTGATTGGATGTTGTGTTTATTTTATTTTACTTTATTTATATTGGAAAGACTACGACGCCACCGAGGAGCCAGAATACTTTCCGGAAGTCCCTCTCTCGCCTTTCGCTGAACAAGGCAAGTCACCAAACCAATCTTTTGAGCATATTGAACCCATGTTTTATTAAACTATCGCTAAAACACATAGGTTATACATGCATTAGTCAAATGAAACCCTTACAATATATTTATTTAGGATCCCCCGACCTTGATGTGCAACCCAAGCAATGCTCTCTAGCCTAAACTCCTTGTCACCATATGATAAATGTTATTAGCTAGTGTCCAATGTATTGACACGATCGTTATAGGATAAAAATGAGTCGTAGCAAAATGGTTCTACTATATGATCCCTGTTACTTCTTATCCTTGGAATTCTGTTGGTGATGAGTCATGGTTGTGAGTGTATGCATGGTGAGTTCCGGGTGCAAGCTAGGGCATTGGTCGGTAGCACCCGGGGCACTATAAGGACCGGTCTGAGGGATCCGTTGCAATACACTTCCGTACTAACCACAAGTCTAATGGGTAAGTCCTAACTAAAGTATGGAGTGTTCCAAACCGAGGCCACCATTTGTAGATGGGTCAAGTAGCACCTGCAGGTGGCTTGTACCAATGTGGCGCAAAAGGGGTGCGACATTAGCCGGGATGCGGCCCGGCGCGCCGGCGAAACCTAGAGCAGGTGGTTATCGCTTGGAGCGTTTCATGCCGAGGTTTTGGCACGAGTTCCCGTGGTATGGGTCATCTCGTTTGGGATGAGTGCATGCCTTGTGGGTACAGTAGTACATCTCTGATCAGAGTCATAAATCTTTTCGAAAAGCCAAGCCCACGGTCAAGGGCGGGTTGCGTGACATCCCACAGTTAGATTACTCTGAATATGTGTGTGCATGATGGTTTGACATGTAAGGACTGTTGTGCGAGGAGGTAAAACGTACTCCTCGAGTTACACGATGTTGTTGATGTTCATGTTTACATTCCCGCATGGTTAAATTTGACTTCACTAAATGCAATAACTAAAAATGTACTTTTCCGCACTGTTAGTCCTTACCCTTCCTTGTTTATTATCCTGCATTATTATTTGCATTTGCGGTGGCTTGTTGAGTACTTTTTGTACTCATACCCGTTGGACCCCACAGCGGATGCCTACTACGAAGATAGTCTGGAGTAGCGACCCAGTCAAGCAAAGATCCTGAAGAAGACGTTCGTCATGCCATTTACTTTTATTACTATTTTTATTTCAACACTTATGTAATAATATGGTCTGCGTACCATGAATGCTTGTCGTATGTACGTTGTCGCATGATGAACCTCTTGTATTATTGTTTTCTTTGGAAATTCAATAATGTCTCGATTTTGATAAATCGGGGCGCCACAAGATCAAACCTGATGTGAAACAGCATACAAAATATTGAAGTGAAACTTTGAATTGCAATACTATTTTGGACCAACATTCTTTACCTAGGCATGCTCATCTTTTTAAGGAAAATAGCCATGGCAAGAAGATGATAAACAGTAAAGCTGAAGAAAAGAATCACAACGATAAATTTGATGAACACCACTGTGTAATCAATCACAACTTAATCAATTGAGAATCAGTTTCATCAAAGATATATGCTCAAAGTTCATCCTGTAGTTGGTTATCTGTTCTGTACTAATAATGTTGAACTGAGCAAAAAAGAAAGGATCTTACACCACAATTCTTAATTCATTTTGATGTACCAAAAGAAACATCAAGAAAATATGCAACAGAATGAACATATTCAGTCATCCAGTGTTGTTTCTCAGATGGCTATAGCTCTTCGGTACATAGACTTGAACAGAAGAACTAGCCTAGAAACATACTGGATTCAAGAAAGACAATACCAAGAGTAATCAGTACTAAGCATCTTGAATAATAAACGACACCAACAGCATAATGTCTTTGTATCCTTGCATGAACAGTTCCTTGCCAGAAGAACTCAAAAGAGATTTCAGTGGAGAAGCATTGAGATAAGAAGAAATTTCTTCATCCCCAAATGTGCACTCAAAAATTTATTCAAAAACAACGCTTCTCTATAAAACGCTTGGCACCTCTGTAGCTGATAATCTACTCTCACACGGAAAAGAAAACACATGCATTCAGTAGCGATAAACAACAGTGGCAGAAAAACAATCCCGGCAAGAAAATACAGAGAGATGAGAAAACCGGAGATAAAAGCTTCCTTTGAAAACCACAACAGTACCTTGGTTTGGTGACCGCCGCTGTAGTGTCCGGGACGTGGAGCTGGTGTGTGATGCTGTTCTATTCCAGGCGATGACCGGCGAAAAGCTCCAAACGCTTGGCTTCAAACGGCAACCTGCGCTGTTCACGATCTGGGATAGCAGTGGCAATACTATAGCAGATCTGGGATGCAGCATGAAGAGCAACAGAACAATTGCTATAGTACACAGCCACAAAAAGGTAGAGGAAAAATTTCTGGAATCAATGCTCAAATGTCCTCTCAAAAACTCCCTAAAAAACTCAGCCAAAAGATCTAAATGACAGCCATCGAAAAAGTCCCCTAACTCCTAGGCTTTTGGGTCCTTTATATAGGCAAGCCCATTAAAGAAATCTCCAAAATGCCATTAGGGTAAAAGTTCAAGGTATTTACCTAATTGCCAAAATGAATTTTCAGAATTACAAATATTGAAAAATCCATTAATGCAAACTCCTATTTTATTATAACATTGACCCTATTTTTTTAATATTTTTCAGAATTAATAATTCCGAAAAATACTAAAAGATTACACTTAATCTATACGACAAAACAGAAAAAATAAACTCCTAATTACTGTAATTAAAAACATTTTCTGATGCGACGGTTTTCAGCAAAAACTGACAAAGCCTCCTCGATCGTCGACATATGATGCCAATCCGCGAACTCAACCACTAGCAAGTCTCTCCCGCTCTCGATCCCCTCGAGCCGCCTGATCACTTGCACTGGTCTCCCTTTCACTAACTTGACGGCCATGCTGTCTGGACCATCCGTCCGTCCATGTCTTGCTCTATCTCCTCGTGCACTCCTGAGATCATCTCCAACTTCACCCGGCATCCTTGATCCTCTGGTATCGAGCTGCCCGATTGAACCTTGATCACCCGCCATTGATAGTTGGTTAGCATCTCCACCATGCACACATGAGACAAGCCAAAACACAAAACGCGATGCATACCAATCCCCTCGGCATCATCCATAACCACACATCGATCCCATCGATGCAATCAAGTCATCACTCACTCATCTCACCAGATCGCTCAACCTTATCAATCACTCATCATAAAGAGAAAAACCACAGTGCGACCTCACTTGGTTTCACATCTTGTCATCATGTGGGACAGTAATGATACATGGATTAGCATATCAGACTGATTGATGATTGTGTTTCACAGATCATAGACATAGAGATGTCAAATCAGTGATGTGGACACATGTTGGTGAACATGGTGTTGGACAGACCCACTTGAGATACTGCTGGGATTGTTATTGTAATGTGACAACAATTTTCATCTCAAATGGTGTACCCACAGAGTCCTTGGACCTGAGATCATCATTTGATTCTAGAATGCGTAGTGACACACTTAGATGCTTCCTAACACTATTCCATAATTGGCGGGCCCCTCGAGGTATTGGATTGGAAAAGTGCATGGCCATGCCACTATGACTAAAGAGTTAGTCATGATTTGAATCTGATACTTAATCGAGTGAAATGACGAGCTAACCAACAAGGGTGGCACGTATCTCGCCTTGGGCTTGACTGATGATGTGTGGTTAAGGGACTAGTGCTTGCGTTTATCAAGGTTCATGAAAATTTGATTTTGTACACTTTCGGGGGTCAATATGTGCTGCTAGGTACTACTATTGATCAGTGAGTCGGAAACGGTTTACGGTGAACAGTCGTTAGCGTATAAACCTATTTGGTCACACACTTAATGGGATGGATTAAAACATGCAAATAATTGGTTCTTGTGCAAGTGGGAGATTGAAGGATATGCCCAAGAAAATTATGTGGATCGGAAATTCTGATAAGTATTATCAGAAGTTCCTATTATTATCTGGTCTCAATACATAGAGAAAATGTTACTTCAGAAGTTCCGATATGGTATAGGTAGTTTCGACGAGCCAGAAGTTTCGATTCAGAATCGGGGAATTTTATCCTGATCGGAAGTTCCGATATGGTATCGTAAGTTCCGAGGTGGGAAATAATAGATTGGATCTGTTACGTGTCGTACTGTATCATGAGGCCTAAAATACCCTGTCAGAAGTTTCGATCCAATATCGAAAGTTTCGACATGGGCAAACAGATTGGATCTGTTACGGTTTTGAGGGTTTTGAGATGAGTACGACTAGGGGGCTCTCAGCCCTATAAAAGGAGATGAGGAGGACGTATTGGAACCAAGGAATAAGCCTAGATTAGACCTAGCCACCAAAGGGTTCTCTCCTCCTTTCTTGATCTCAATCGTTGAGATCAAGGATCCCCATCTCTCACGTGCGGTGCTTGCACGCTGCTGTGGGAGGTTCTGCATCCCTGTACGTGTGTACTCCATAGAGGCATCCATGCAGATCCTTCTCTCGTGGCGGCTCGCGATACGGGGCGTAATCGAGCCTATGTGGGTGTGTGGGAGCAGGAGGTGTGGGAAACGCGGGGAAAGGTACCGCAGGTGCGGGCAGTGGCACTACTAGAAAACTCCCCCTGTAGCTACGCCAGAATTAGGGTCTAGACACACTTTATTTCATCTCTATGTCAATATAGACACGCTTTCATAAAGCGTGTTAGAAGTGTCTTCGTACGTACCGCGTCAAACCTTGTAGAGATGAATTATTTATGCGTTGCTATGAAATAAAGAGAGTCTATAAACACGTTATTTGCATATCTATAAAGTTAGATACAATTTAGTAGTCACGTGTATAAAACGTCTGTAGTGGTGTAGTTACGTAGTATTGTGACATTTCATTCACGTTAATAAATGTAGATACAATTTATAGATACATATACAAATTATGTCTAATAATATAGATGTGTTTTATAAGGACGCCTTATTGCGCAGTAATAAGTATAGAGACGAATTTGTAGAGCATGGAACGTGACATGGCAGATGACGTGGAAGATGACGTGGCAGATGATGTGGCAAATTACGTGGAAGATGATGTGGCGATTGACGTGGCACGTGACATGGCAGATGATATGGCAGGTGACACGTTTTGTATTAACACCACAATGTGTGTTAACAAATGTAGAAACAATATCATAGATACATTATAATTACGCGTCTACGGATATAGACATGTTTAGTAGTTACATCACATTGTGTATTAAGAATTATAGAGACGGTTTATAGATACATATATTTTCATGTGTACTAATATATAATGATTTTTTATTTACATACATAATTGTAATATATATTTATATTTTATTATCAGATAATGTTTTATAAATAAATGATCTATTGGAAATAATTGACCAACAATTATTTGCTTCACCAAAAATATGGACCAATTAGAATACACAAAGACTACATATTGAAGTCAATCATTATTGCATTCCCTTGATCAGTATCAAGCCAATAAGGAAAAGTTGCTAAGAATTTCATTTCATTTGACAACTCTGTATAATAACCTTGAATATTTGTAATACATATGCATAAATATTGTAAGAAAGCAATGCACATCGTGGTAAATACAAATTTGGTACATGTATTTGCACGGGATGGCATTAATCATGCAAAAGCTTCTCCAAACTGAACATATGTTTAACTCTTGTTCAACAAAACTTCAGCATTATGTTCACCAGAAGTGTTGGCTCATCATTTCAGTGTGAATCTTTTCCCTGTAAACCACATGGCTTCAGGTTCTTGTACATAGCAAATTTCTCCTTTAGCTGCACTCGAGGACATCACAGATTGTACCATAGAAATAACTGGCACAAAATCATCTATGACCTGAAAAATTCTTAATATGTGTTAGTATATAACCCATGTCATAAATCATATGTAGGGGAATGCAAAGTGGAAGTCGAAATGAAGTATCTTTCAGATATCAACATATTTTAGGGGAAAAGAAACATTGAATTTGCAGGTGTACTAATAGCAGCAACATCAAATGTCTTACCTAGCAAATAACCATAAATTGAACTGGAGCCAATTCAGGACAGGATGAAATGCAGCAAAGAAACTTATTCATATGAGTGTTTTAGAGAATGAGTTTATCAAAAAACTGTAGTGAGGCCTAACAAATGAGGGGTGATAAATAAACATAATCTGATGAAGTTATATGAACAAATTTCAATTATTCAAGCACAACAGAGAAAGGAAGCTAATAACATAATATAAGTAACTTGGTGATCAACATGAAATTAAATGGAAGGAAGCCAAGAATGGTAAAGAAAAAACCAACCATTGAAACATTAGTCCTCTTGTCCACACCTTTCCATGAACTCTGCCAAGTGCATGGTATACTGTATGTAGGTCAATGGCCATAATATGAAACCAAAAAAGTGGGCAAAGTAGATTTTCTATTTGGATAATAATTTGCAAATAAATGATATGATGAGTACTTTGAACCAACTAGTGCAGTAATTAAGTTATTGTGAACAAGACTATTGCCTTGATAAAGAAATATAGAAATAGTGACTATCACATAAATATTTCTAAATTTATTTCACAAACAAATATAAACTATGCTTCATTGTCCATTTTTGCTGGTCTCCATTTTAATTTTCTTCACCTGCAATGGGGCATGAGGTTAGATGAATACCATAAGTTGAAGATATTACGGAATTGAAGGTTTATTCTTTAGAAAAAATCTTACATGTGAACGGGGCCAAGGTATAGTATAGCCAATAGCATCTACTAGTTTACGAATCTCAAAAATAGGTCTAGGTATAAGCTCATCTCCTTTATTTCTAACATCAACATTTTCAAGACCTTCAACATAAACCCCAACGTATTCCTTTCCAAGCATGGTTCCTCCAATCTCTCGTTTGCAATTAGTTGTCACCAACCGCGCTTTGGCCACAATTCTTCCTTTGTTTCTTAGGAAAATAAGATAGATTGGAGAACGACTCTACCATTTTGCAAAACAAGAAGGTAAGAGTTTTGTAATTTAAATAATTTAATTACAAAAGAAACAAGCAGAATAGAAGCATACCGAATCAGATTGGCTCAAACTAGGGGCTTTAACTCTTCGAGTCCTCTAGAATAAACATAACTTATATTAGTCAAAATACATCATCAGTAAATTAGTTCAGCCAATCTAGACATGGTAAAAGGTGCTTGAGGAATCGTCTGCTTTCCATCATTATGTACAACAGGATGAAGATCCTCACGAATTCTAAGTTCAACTAAATCTAGTCGTGCATTAAGGTCATCCTTTGTTTTATGACAAATAGCTAACAAAGTCGATATAAAGTTGTCGCTCACATTTTTCTCTAAGTGCATTATGTCTAGATTGTGTCTTAATCTATTCTATTCCCAATATGGTAGATTAATGAACACTTACCTCTTTTTCAACCAATCTTTAGGATTCTTCACCTCCTGACTAACACTCCCATTTGACTCATTATTTTGTCCTTTTGTTTTACGCTTGCATTTCTTAGCACTTTCATCTACCACTTCCTTATTCTTGCTTTTCTTGTTGTCCTTCTTTGCTATGCTCACCTTTTTCCCTAGCACAAACTCTCTCCCTTCTAACATTTTAAGAATAGTGCTGACACTTATTGTTTTAGGTGCAAGTTCAGTCTCTATGGAGCCATCAAACTGCATCCTTTGCCTTCGGTATCTGTGTTTTTCTAGAAGCCATCGATGATGACACATATAGCACGACTTTTTACCATGCTTCAGGCGAAATGATTTTGTCGCTGGACCACAAGCAGGACAGGCATATGTACCACCTGTGATCCATCCACTTAGGTAACCTAATGCTGGAAAATCATTTATAGTCCACAAAAGTACAGCTTTGAGATGGAACTCTTTTTTCGAAGAGACATCAAATGTTTCAACTCCATCCCACAACAGTAAAAGTTCATCAATCAGGGGCTGCAAATATACATCTATATCATTACCAGGAGAATCTGGTCCAGGGATGATCATTGACAACATGAAAGATGTTTGCTTCATGCAGATCCAAGGTGGTAGGTTGTAAGGAACGAGCATTACTGGCCATGTACTGTGCTTCAAATTCTGATTCCCAAAGGGGTTAAATCCATCACTTGCAAGACCAAGGCGTACATTTCGAGCATCTTCTGCAAATTCAGGATGCCTATCGTTAAATTCTTTCCAAGCTTCACCATCTACTGGATGTCGTAGTTTTCCATCTTTTGTTCGTGCCTCCTCATGCCATCGCATATCATCTGAAGTTTTCATAGTTGAAAATAACCTCTAGATCCTAGGTATCAATGGAAAATACCGTAACACTTTTGTTGGTTTCCTTTTCCCCTTTGGTTTAGCTGATGAGGAATTCTCTTTAACAACTTTCCAACGAGAGCTCCCGCACACATGACAAACATCGTTTTTGGCATGTTCACCTCTAAAAAGCATGCAAAATCTTTGGGGCAAGCATGGATTTTCACATAATCAAGACCTAGTCCATGGATGATTTTCTTCGCTTCATAATATGTCTTAGGCAGATTTGCTTCACGAGGTAGCACGACAGATAGTAGACCCAATAGTGATGCAAATGATTCTTGTGACCAACCATGTAAGCACTTCAAGTGATATAAGTGCACCAAAAATAACAACCTTGAGTACTTACAATCAGGGTATAACCTTATGTGTGCATCCTTTAAGAATCTTGCATATATATTATGATCCCTCCTCGAATCATCGCCTTCACTTGAATTCACATTAATATCCTCTAGGGCATTATGTTCCATACTTGCAAATCTTGCCTGAAAATCATCTGCTTCACCTTCAAGCATTCCTGCAGCCCTACCAAATGCAGCATGTAGTAGTTCTTCAATGCTATCTAATCCTCCGTCACGGTGACCTTGTACTATACCCGTGGTAGACAATGTGGTCATATTAGGAACATCATCAAATGCAATTGTTGGTCTGTCATAATTCTCACCATGATGAACCCAAGAGGTATAACCTTGAAGAATACCATCACAAGATGTATCTTAACTTCATCATGAGTTTGGTTTATTCTATTCTTGCACTTTTTACATGGACATAGTATCTCGCTGTTAGGTGGAAGGTCCTGATAAGCAAAAGTCAAAAATTCCTCAACACCATCTTCATATGCAGTCTCCCTTCTTGATTTTTTCATCCAACTTCTATCCATCACCCTATGTAAGCACATGTGGAATTTAAATCAAACAAATCATGTTTAATTTAAAAGACAATTACATTACAACTTATGCTTCAAGAAATCAAACCACGACAACAAATAACAAGGAAGCTCAATCATATCATACACATACATCTATAGCCAAATGCACTACACCATGATTGTACACATACAAAGATAAGTGTTTTCAGGCAATAGCATCATCACATGAAAATATGATATAATTAAATAGAAAATCAGGACAAGTTCAAGTGTTCATTTGTTTAACAATCAAAGTAACATTAGAGAAAAACAATCGATGCATCATTTTCCCTCAAATTCTGATCTACTATTACTATCCATCAATCTACAAATTTAACAGTCACACAACAAGTAAACAAACAACACAAGAATAACAACACTTCTGCAAAGTACCAACTGATCAACCTATTATGTCAGACAATTGATTGAGTACAAGTTTGAAAGCCTAACAATAGACAAAATTGCAGTATTGCACACTGCACTGTATATGATTACATTGTTTATATCTACACAAGTAGGCAACAACCGATGTACATTGCAGAAAATTAAAAGAACTTAGGGAAGAATAAAAGAAGGGATAGGATCGGACCTACCTTATGTTGCCTCTGGAGTTCTAGGCGCATAAGAGTGAAGACGCGTGATGGGATGCCGGGGCATGCAGTAGCGCGATGGGGGGCGGCGGCGCGATGGGAGGCTTTGGTGGGATGGGAGGCGGCGAGTGTCGACGGAGAGCGAGGTAGTGGTTGACGGTGGGATGGGAGGCGACGGCGCGTAGCCTGCCGACGGTGCTTGAGAGGAGGCTGCAGCGGTCGATGGAGGAGCTATCGGCGGTGGCGGCGTGCACGGGCGGTGCGGCGACACAATAAACTCAATTTGAGAATATTGTCGATTTGGGTCGTGGGTGTATATGGTAGCTGAAGATATGTCTATTTATATACTCTGACCTGGTAATAAAACACAAATGTGTTGGTAGCTCAATGGCTTGCACGTATGCCTCTAATGCTACTGACCAGAGTTCGAATCCCAGGAGGCTCAACTTTTTATATTTTTATTTCAGTGCACACAACTTGCTCAACTTTTTATATTTTTATTTCAGTGCACACAACTTATTTGTATATGTTTTTTAGCATGTACATATATAATATAACTTATTTAATTTATTCATTCCGAATAATATTTTTTTCATGTACATATATAATATAACAATATGTTATATATGGCATGTAGTTGTATTTTTTACTATATCAAATATATTATTTCTTCATCATTCACGATGCATGATTACAAACAATTGTTTGATATGCTTTAAAATGTGTCAAGAGGATAATGACACTTCAAAGCGTGTTTATGTCCATGTCATTTTCTATTGATGGTTATTTGATATGATTTATGACTAATCTACATGCTATTCGTGGAATGACAACATGTTAAACTTTGTATCAATTCAATACGCTTTTCTAATCATGTTAGAAAGCATCTATACCTAGCTATAAACAAATGTTTCATACACTTTACAACGTCTCTGTGTGATAATGATGCTTTAAATCATGTCTAACGTCGTGTCATTTTGAGATGACTTCAATAACGTGTCAAAAAATGTGAGAAACCAAGGGTTGGTTTCAGTGTTTGTGATGAGTGATTGACAGGATTTTTACCCTCTGTTCGAAGGGTACCTCCGAAGGTGTTCGGAGGAGGGCACCTCCGGAGGGGTTTCGGAGGTGGTACCTCCGAAGGGTGTTCGGAGGTGGTTTTACCGAAAGGTGTTCGGTGTTTGCTTGCTGCAGCTGTACAGCGGAGTGTGCTTGTCGGAGGGGTCCGACAGTACACGATGACTGGGTGTGTACCGAAGGGGCTTCGGTACTTTGGGCGGTACACCGGAGTGTGTGCCGGAGGTTGCTAACCCGGAGAGGTCTCCGGAGTACTGGATACACTTGTCTGTTTGTCTGTGGTGCGCAGGGACTTCGGAGGCGACGGACAAGGTTCGCAGCAGGTGAACCTGGGTCAAGTGGGAGGCTTGATGCCAGGGGAGCGGGGAGCTCCGTCACGGTGGCTGCGAAGGTGGTCCGGGTCGGTCCTCGGGTCGAGGCATGCCAGGTGAAGGCAGAGAGTGCGGAGCGTGGCTCCGGCTGAAGGTACTCTGAGACAAAGTCCTCGGAGGTGAGGCACTTCGAAGGTACTCCGGATGGAGTGACTTCGGAGTTGGATGGAACAAGTCCTCTACGGAGGCAAGGAATTCGAAGTGTGCTCCGGAGGGAGACATTCGAAGGTGCCCGACGAAGGTCTCAGAAGTCGAGGCGCATCGAAGGCATGGTCCAGGTGAGGCTTGTCGAGGAGTGTTCTCGGGAGAGGCACTGCGACGAAGGGCTCATGGAATGCTTTATGCGGAGGCCTTGGACGAAGGAGGGACTTCGAAGGGTGGTACTCCGAAGGTGGGGCTTCGGAGGGTGGAAGGCTTCGGAGCGAGGCTAGCTCCGGAGCAAGGTTGACTTGAGGTGCTTCGGCCTGCATGGCTTCGGTACACGGACTGACGGAGTTCGAGCTGGGTGAAGCTGCGAAGCCGTGGTGGTCCACTCCGGAGGTGTTGGTGCGAAGGCTCAAGGGCTTTGACGGCTTCGGCTCAAAACCGTCAGTGTATCGGAGACTGACTTCGGTGAAGCAAAGGCCATATGGCTTTAGGCTTCTTATCGAAGCTACCGCACCCTCGCGTGCGAAGGGAGGTTCCAGAAGGTCAAAGACTGCAAAGGCTGACACTGTCTGTTCTGTAAAAGGCTGACACTGTCCCCTCTGCAAAGCCGACAGAGAAGCCTCCAGAATAAAGGTGGACTACCTTTTGTACCCCTTAGTTCTGTAGAGTCAAATCCTTTGTAAACCCTAGGGGTAGTGTAGTCATTTCCTTTGGGTGAACTGTGGGCTATAAATATGGGGGCTCGGTAGGTAACATTTAACACTTTGAGCATTTACTGTTGAGCTCCTGTAGTTACATACCTCGCTAGTTATAGTGCACCGAAGCCTGTCTAGGCGAAGGTTGACTTTATGCGAAGTGTGTTTTTCAGCGTGCTGTCGCTCTGTGTAACTTGAGGCAAGTCCTCACAGCTTACTAGCGAAGCCCTGATCGAGGCCCGTTTTGCTTCTTGTGTCGAAGCCCTTAGCGGAGTCTGTTTGTGTGCGTGTAGACCTTCGTGTACGAAGCACAGCACCAGTTGCTGTTGCCAAGTATCTGGTCGAAGTCCTCAGAGGGCAGTCCACTCTTGCGAAGGGTGAAGTGCGAAGCCTGCTCGAACCACCCTGTGTGCGGAGCCTGCACTGACTTAGCAGAGTAGATTTTCGAGGGTTGTTAGTGGAGCGAAGTCTTCTTGGCTTCGAACTTTAGCTCCTGCGAAGCCTGTGTTCGGAGCTGTCGAAGTACCTCCGAACCAGACCTTCGAAGGCTGTGTTCGAAGCCTGTTCCGCAGAAGACAGAATCAAACCGAAGGCTAGTTTTTAGCCCGAATTTTTAAAAGCTCCCATTCACCCCCCCCCCTCTGGTCGCCTTTTCGGTCCAACAATTGGTATCAGAGCGGGTTAAGATCACCAGTTGACCTTAACCGGTTTTGTGATCTGTTGGCGACATGGATAGAGGCAGTAAAATTCCTCTATTCGATGGGACAGATTTTGCATACTGGAAGGTGCGCATGGAGGCTTACTTGTTAAGCCAAGGAAATGCAATTTGGGAGATTGTGGACTCACAATACTCCATCCCTGAGACTCGCACCTCTCAGACTGAGAAGGATCAATATAATGCCAATTCCAAGGCAAGAAATATACTGTTCATCGGTTTGAGTAGAAGTGAGTTCGATAGGGTGCAGCACCTTAGGACTGCTAGGGAAATTTGGACAACACTCACTGTTTTTCATGAGGGCTCTACTCAGATTAAGGCCAGGCGTCAAAGCACATACAACCAACAGTATCAGCTGTTTGTGCAGGCACCTGGTGAATCTATAGATGCCATGTTTTCACGTTTCGATGCTATAGTGAGTAACTTGCGGACCAACGGGACGCTTGCTTACAGTGATCACGATAGGGCTATCAAGCTTCTCTATGCTCTTGACCGTAGCATATGGGAAGTGAAGATATCCAGCATTGAGGAGTCCACAGGTTATGACACTTTGACCTGTGATGAACTCTTTAGCAAGCTGAAGTCCACAGAGATTGCCAAGGCATCTCTTGCTGTGCACAGAAGCTCCTTGCCACAGCCATTGGCATTGGTTTCTAGCACTAGCAGTGGCACCACTGCAGAACCAAGCACATCTGGTACTTGTGTTTTTGCAGATGGTTTTGCTTTGTCCTCCCTGGTCTCCATCACAAAGGAGCAGGTGTACACTCTAGATGATGATGAGCTTGCTCTCATTGCCCGGAGGTTCACCCGCTTTCATCATGAGAGACGGGATCAGAGGAGAAGTGGTTTTAGTGGTTGCTATGAATGTGGCGACACCTCTCACATTAAGGCCAATTGCCCCAAGCTCAAGAAGAGAGATGAGAGTGAGCGCCCCAAATACCACAAAAAGGAGAGGAAGCCTTTTGTGAAGGGCAAGCGCGGCAAGATGGCTAAGAAAGTAGCCAAGGCCACTTCCAGAGCCTTTGTTGCTGCTCTCAGCGACATCGACACATCCTCAACTGAGGAGTCGAGCTCTGAGGAGGAGTCCCCAAGGAAGGAGGACAAGAAGGACAAGAAGGGAAGAGACTTCACCGGCCTCTGCTTCATGGCCGACAGCGATCACAGCGGCGATGAGCTTGACTCATCTGAGGTAAACCTATCATCTGACCAGCTCCTAATTAAATTAGATGAGATGAATGAAGTAGTTCTTGGTCAGGATAGATTACTTGTGCAAGCCGCTAGAGAAAGAAAAGACCTTAGACTTAGGCTAGAAAATGTTTCTACTGAATATGCCATGCTTAAGTCTAAGTTTAATGATGCTGAATGTGAGTCCTGTTCTGTTGTCATGAGTGAGCTTGCTCAGTTGCGTTCTGTTCATGCTCAAACTCTTTCTGAGCTTTAGACTGCACAGAAGCAGCTTTTTGAGGTGGATTCTAGACCTCATGATATTATTGATTGCATGAACTGCTCTTTATTACGCGAAAGCATTAATTTACGTGATAAGCATGTTCATGATTTGGAGGCTAGATTGGAGAGGGCCGGTAGTTCTAGGGATGTGCAGCCTGTTTGTGACACTTGCATTACCCTTAAGGACCAGCTAGGCACTGTTAGAGAGCGTGCTGAAAACCTCATGTCTGAAAATGAATACCTTCTTTCTGTGGTGAATAAATGCACTGAGGGAAAGGGTAGGATGGATTTGCTCTTGGCCAAGACCAAGTTGTGTGCTGACAGAGCAGGGGTAGCTCTAGGTTTGGGTTTTGAGAGGATACCTTCAGACAGTAAGACCAAAACTGTTTTTACCTCTCCCACTACCCTGGAAAAAGAGAGAGCTCTGTTAGACACCCCATCATCCAGAAAGCCTACCCATCCACCAAAGAAAACCACTCCTCCTGCCAAGAAAAATCCTCCCAAGAAAACCACTCAGAGAAAACCCAAGGAGCCTGTGAGAATTGCTCCTGTGACCCATGAGAGTGCCCCCAGGAGAGTGTTTCATTGTTCCTATTGTCAGCGGGCGGGTCATTTGGTTGGGTTCTGTTTTCGTCGCATCAAGGATGAGCGACGCGCACAGGCGATGAGTTATCAGGACATGCATTACCCATCTTTAGGTATGCATGAGTCTGAGATGTACTATCGTCCTGCTTTTGAGGCTCCTCGTGCTTCTCGGAGAGGTTTTTCTCCTCGAGGTCTTCACCATGTTCCATATGATGGTAGACCTCGGGCTAGCAGATTTGTACCTCGACATGTTGTTCGTTCACAGCATGTAGGTAGACCTCGCACTTTGCATCATTCTGATTATTATGTGCGTAGACCGTCTGCTTTTACTGTGCCTACTACTCGTGTCACTCAGTGCTGGATGCCTCGTCATTATTTCACTCACCCCAGCACTGAGCGATCGAGACATTCTTATCGTGTGTAGGCGACAGATCGAGGCTTGGAGGGCACGTGGATCATGGACTCTGGTTGTTCGCGCCACATGACCGGAGATGCAGCATGGTTCTCCAGCCTCACCACAACCAAGCAAAGGGAACATATCACCTTTGGAAACAATCGAAGGAGTAGAGTGAAAGGTAAAGGTGTGGTAAGAATTAACTCGAACTTACTCTCAAAGATGTTGCTTTGGTTGAAAACCTGGGATACAATTTGCTGTCTGTATCTCAGTTGCTTGATGAGGGCTTCGAAGTGCGATTTCATCGCGATACTTCGCAAGTGCTCAATTCTGATGGCGTTGTGGTGTGTAAGATTTTTAGAGTTGGGAGAGTTTTTGGAGCTGATTTTTCAGAGTCATCTGGTTCTTCTCATTGTCTTGTTGCACATTCGACTTCTGAGCTTTGGAAGTGGCATAGGAGACTAGGGCATATGAGCTATGAGTTGCTCGCTCGTCTGAGCGCCCTAGGCCTAATCCGAGGATTGCCCAAGCTCAAGTTTGAGAAGAATTTAGTTTGTGCTCCATGTCGACATGGAAAAATGATTGCCGCTTCGCATTCGCCAGTCACCACAGTGATGACTGAACAACCCGGAGAACTTCTCCATATGGACACTGTAGGTCCTTCTCGGGTCAGTTCTTTAGGCGGCAAGTGGTATGTTCTAGTAATTGTCGACGATTTCTCTCGCTACTCTTGGGTCTTCTTTCTTGCCAGCAAGGATGAAGTGTTTTCACACTTTCGGAGCTTGGCTTTGAGACTTTTTACTGAACTCCCTGGTGCATTAAAATTCATTCGAAGCGATAATGGCACCGAGTTCAAAAACAGTCTCTTTGTTGACTTTTGCATGGAGCATGGCATAGAACATCAATTCTCTACTCCTCGGGTTCCTCAACAAAACGGTGTTGTTGAGAGAAAGAACCGCACTTTGGTTGAGATGGCTAGGACGATGCTTGAT
Organism: Zizania palustris; assembly: GCA_019279435.1. Classification (NCBI taxonomy): domain Eukaryota; kingdom Viridiplantae; phylum Streptophyta; class Magnoliopsida; order Poales; family Poaceae; genus Zizania; species Zizania palustris. Next base: position 11,644,713 of record JAAALK010000081.1, on the reverse strand, counting down.
GAGCATAGGACTCCTAGAAAATTCTAGGCTGAGGCCATGAACACTGCATGTTACATCTCAAACCGAATCTTCTTGTGCTCAATTTTAAATTTGACATCTTATGAGCTGCGTTTTGGGAGACAGCCCAAGGTTACTCATCTTCGAGTTTTTGGCTGTCGCTGCTTTATCCTAAAACGTGGAAATTTGGATAAATTTGAGTCGCGATCTTCTGACGGGATCTTTTTGGGGTATACTACTCATGGTCATTCTTATCGTGTTTATAACTTGGAAACTAACACTGTCATCGAGTCATGTGATGTGACTTTTGATGAATCAACCCACTCTGTTAGTTCTGCTTTTGAACAGGCAAATGAACACGACATGGAACAGACCTTATTTGAAGAAGAAGATCCCGGAGAATTCGAGGATGAACCCCTACTTCCCTCGACGTCAACCCCCGAAGCTGACCCCGCTTCAACTACTTCGGCACGAGGTCCCGAAGCGACTACCTCGACATCGGTCATTTTGGACCACTCCAACGCCCAAGTTGAGGGGGAGACTGCATCCCGCCGCGAGGCTCCACATCATGTTCAAAGGATGCACCCTCCCGAGCAGATCATTGGTGAGCTTGATCAAAGGGTAACACGTTCTCATGCCCATTTCACTAATGCTGCTTTTGTTGCTTCTTTCGAGCCCTTAGATGTTAGTCATGCACTTTCTGATTCTAGTTGGATCAATGCCATGCATGAAGAGCTTGAAAATTTTGAGAGAAACCAAGTCTGGACTTTAGTTGATCCTCCACCAAATGTTCATTTCATTGGAACAAAATGGATTTTCAAAAATAAACAGGGGGAGGATGGGACAATAGTTAGAAACAAGGCTAGACTTGTAGCTCAGGGCTTTTCTCAACTAGAAGGGATTGATTTTACTGAAACTTTTGCACCTGTTGCTCGCCTTGAGGCCATTAGGATTTTGCTTGCCTTTGCGACATCCCGGGGATTCAAACTCTATCAAATGGATGTCAAAAGTGCTTTTCTTAATGGCTTCATAGGTGAAGATGTTTATGTAAAATAACCCCTGGTTTTGAAAACCCCAAGTACCCACATAAAGTCCTTAAACTTCATAAGGCTCTTTATGGACTCAAGCAGGCCCCTCGGGCTTGGTATGATAGACTTAAGTCTTTTCTGCTTGAGCGAGGGTATTTGATGGGCTCTGTTGATAAAACTTTGTTTACTCTCAAGCATGGCAAAGATTTCCTCCTAGTTCAGATTTATGTGGATGATATCATCTTTGGTGGCTCTTCTCATGCTTTGGTTGCCGAGTTTGCAGATACCATGAGCAGGGAATTTGAAATGTCAATGATGGGCGAGCTTACATTTTTCCTTGGTTTGCAAATCAAGCAAAGCAAACAAGGTACTTTTGTCCACCAGACTAAGTACACCAAGGACCTGCTCAAGAAGTTTGACATGTCCGATGTGAAGCCTCTCGCCACTCCAATGGCTACATCTGTAGCATTGGACCCTGACGAAGATGGAGAAGCCGTAGATCAGAAGGAGTTCCGAAGCATGATCGGCTCCCTCCTCTACTTAACTGCCACGAGGCCGGACATACACTTCGCAGTGTGTCTGTGCGCTCGTTTTCAGGCTTCACCACGAGCTTCGCACCGCCAAGCGGTTAAGCGCATCTTAAGGTATCTCAAACACACCCTTGAATTTGGCATATGGTATTCAGCATCTTCATTTTATGTCTTCGAGGTTATTCCGATGCGGATTTTGCTGGGTGTAGAATTGATAGGAAGAGTACCTCTGGTACTTGTCATTTTCTGGGTACTTCCTTGGTTTGCTGGTCTTCCCGCAAACAGTCTAGTGTTGCACAATCGATGGCTGAGGCCGAATATGTTGCTGCAGCTAGCTGTTGCTCTCAGATTTTGTGGATGACTTCCACTTTGCGGGATTTCGGGTTAGATTATAAGAGTGTTCCACTTTTCTGTGATAACACTAGCGCTATTTGTATTGCAAACAACCCGGTTCAGCACTCCAGAACCAAACACATTGATGTGCGGTATCATTTTCTCAGAGATCACAATGAGAAGGGTGATATTGAACTTCAATATGTTGATACCCAACACCAGCTTGCCGACATTTTCACAAAACCCCTCGATGCTTCTCGATTTGCTTACTTGCGTGGGGAACTTGGTGTTTGTCACCCTTACGGCATTTTGTGAGGGGGAGCTGTTTTAGATGGATATGCCTTTGCTAATTGTGTGCTAAATTGTATTTACATCTTTTGTATTTATATGCCTGCTTATAATTCATAAAATCGTGTCAGCTCAGCTCTTTTTAATCAATCTAAGACATTCATGTGCATGATGTTTTCTTTTCAAAGTCAAATCGTGCTCACTGCTTAGTCTTGAATCTAGCATGCTTAGGCAGGACGGCTTTAGCTATCTTTTATCTGCTTGGTAGCAAGACACATTTCTTTGGATGAAAAAAAAATTGCAACTTGAAAATTTGTTCTACATCTTCATGGATATTCATAAAATGCCAAACAATTGGTTCACTTGGTTAAAATCAAAAATTCCATGATTTTCATGTTTCAAGTAAAAAGATCCAGGTGGGTTTGTTTGTCGCACTACCCTATTCTAGACTGCTTACCATTGCACATTGGTCTGAACTGGAATAGTGTGGTGTTTGCCAAAATCATTGCCTTAAGCTTCTTATGGTTTTCATGCCTAGGCTTGGCCTGATTGGAAAGTATAAGGTGGACAAACAAATAACCCCTGGCACTAAGAAAAGAACAACACAATTCTTTGATCCTCAAGTTTGCTTTCATTTGCTCCATTTGAACTGGACTTGTCTGTCTAGAGCAGAAATTGACTAGCTTTGCGCAGTTCTTGCTTTTACCTGTCTAGTTTCCTTGACTAAGTGGTGATGCTTTTATTTCAAAAATGATCAAATCACATGCTTCATCATGTTTTTAGAGAATATTAATTTGAGCTGAGCCCATGATCATTGGTGTTATTGTTGGCATATTTTTACTTCATATGTCTTCGCAATTCTGCTCATTTCGAAGCTTTGCATCTTCTACATCCTCCTTGATGCTTGCATTGCCAAAGGGGGAGAAATTCCTAAAAGAGACAGACTTGCTTCGTTCTCTGCCGCAAGGGGTATAATTTTCAAAGGGGGAGAACAGTTGATTTAAAAGGGGAGAAGGTTCTTTGTTGCCAAAGGGAAAATTTAACTCAGAGGGAGTTTTTATTGCCGAAGGGGCTTTTTAATCTTTTGAAAACAGGGGAGGAAAATTCTTCTGTCAAGTGACATGATTTGGCTCTTTTCTGAGTTTTTATGGTCACTTGTGTGCTGAAATTTTTTAAATTTTTTCTTGAACTTGGATTTGGTTGTCAATGCACTCATCAAGGGGGAGATTGAGAAACCAAGGGTTGGTTTCAGTGTTTGTGATGAGTGATTGACAGGATTTTTACCCTCTGTTCGAAGGGTACCTCCGAAGGTGTTCGGAGGAGGGCACCTCCGGAGGGGTTTCGGAGGTGGTACCTCCGAAGGGTGTTCGGAGGTGGTTTTACCGAAAGGTGTTCGGTGTTTGCTTGCTGCAGCTGTACAGTGGAGTGTGCTTGTCGGAGGGGTCCGACAGTACACGATGACTGGGTGTGTACCGAAGGGGCTTCGGTACTTTGGGCGGTACACCGGAGTGTGTGCCGGAGGTTGCTAACCCGGAGAGGTCTCCGGAGTACTGGATACACTTGTCTGTTTGTCTGTGGTGCGCAGGGACTTCGGAGGCGACGGACAAGGTTCGCAGCAGGTGAACCTGGGTCAAGCGGGAGGCTTGATGCCAGGGGAGCGGGGAGCTCCGTCACGGTGGCTGCGAAGGTGCTCCGGGTCGGTCCTCGGGTCGAGGCGTGCCAGGTGAAGGCAGAGAGTGCGGAGCGTGGCTCCGGCTGAAGGTACTCCGAGACAAAGTCCTCGGAGGTGAGGCACTTCGAAGGTACTCCGGATGGAGTGACTTCGGAGTTGGATGGAACAAGTCCTCTACGGAGGCAAGGAATTCAAAGTGTGCTCCGGAGGGAGACATTCGAAGGTGCCCGATGAAGGTCTCAGAAGTCGAGGCGCATCGAAGGCATGGTCCGGGTGAGGCTTGTCGAGGAGTGTTCTCGGGAGAGGCACTGCGACGAAGGGCTCATGGAATGCTTCATGCGGAGGCCTTGGACGAAGGAGGGACTTCGAAGGGTGGTACTCCGAAGGTGGGGCTTCGGAGGGTGGAAGGCTTCGGAGCGAGGCTAGCTCCGGAGCAAGGTTGACTTGAGGTGCTTCGGCCTGCATGGCTTTGGTACACGAACTGACGGAGTTCGAGCTGGGTGAAGCTGCGAAGCCGTGGTGGTCCACTCCGGAGGTGTTGGTGCGAAGGCTCAAGGGCTTTGACGGCTTCGGCTCAAAACCGTCAGTGTATCGGAGACTGACTTCGGTGAAGCAAAGGCCATATGGCTTTATGCTTCTCACCGAAGCTACCGCACCCTCGCGTGCGAAGGGAGGTTCCAGAAAGTCAAAGACTGCAAAGGCTGACACTGTCTGTTCTGTAAAAGGCTGACACTGTCCCCTCTGCAAAGCCGACAGAGAAGCCTCCAGAATAAAGGTGGACTACCTTTTGTACCCCTTAGTTCTGTAGAGTCAAATCCTTTGTAAACCCTAGGAGTAGTGTAGTCATTTCCTTTGGGTGAACTGTGGGCTATAAATATGGGGGCTCGGTAGGTAACATTTAACACTTTGAGCATTTACTGTTGAGCTCCTGTAGTTACATACCTCGCTAGTTATAGTGCACCGAAGCCTGTCTAGGCGAAGGTTGACTTTATGCGAAGTGTGTTTTTCAGCGTGCTGTCGCTCTGTGTAACTTGAGGCAAGTCCTCACAGCTTACTAGCGAAGCCCTGATCGAGGCCCGTTTTGCTTCTTGTGTCGAAGCCCTTAGCGGAGTCCGTTTGTGTGCGTGTAGACCTTCGTGTACGAAGCACAGCACCAGTTGTTGTTGCCAAGTATCTGGTCGAAGTCCTCAGAGGGCAGTCCACTCTTGCGAAGGGTGAAGTGCGAAGCCTGCTCGAAGCACCCTGTGTGCGGAGCCTGCACTGACTTAGCAGAGTAGATTTTCGAGGGTTGTTAGTGGAGCGAAGTCTTCTTGGCTTCGAACTTTAGCTCCTGCGAAGCCTGTGTTCGGAGCTGTCGAAGTACCTCCGAACCAGACCTTCGAAGGCTGTGTTCGAAGCCTGTTCTGCAGAAGACAGAATCAAACCGAAGGCTAGTTTTTAGCACGAATTTTTAAAAGCTCCCATTCACCCCCCCCTCTGGTCGCCTTTTCGGTCCAACAAAATGTCTTCGTATGATTCGTAACAGTATAAGCGTGTCTATTATCGTAACAATCTGACATGCTTTTAAAATCGTGTCAACAAGCATCTTTATATGTAGTTGTAGAGATGCTTTTACATGGCGTTACTACTATGGCATAGCTACAGGGGGTTTTCTAGTAGTGTGGCAGCACATAATATGTGGCAGGGGCAGTCTGACCACACATAGGGCCGGTCTAACCAAGGGTATGATAGCCAGTCGGACCAGCCTGATGGCCGGTCTGACCGACAGGGCCATATGCTGTCTCGACCATGGATGATGTGGTCGTAGATGCTATGGTCTTCCCGGTACTCCCGTCTGTCCTACTATGTATGTTATGGATAGGGGGTACACGAGCTATTGGAGTGGGGGAAGCAGCCTCAGAAAAGCCGAATCTCCTAAACATCGCCTCTATTTTCACCTCCATTCTCGAGTCAAATATGGCCTCTACGCGGTTTGCAACGGTAGCGCTAATGGTCTGGTCTACTATGTTGGCTATCTTTTGCCTGATGTCCTAGGAGGATAGTCGAGGACACAATGATGTTACCTAGCTCCCGGGGAGATCGAGGATGTCGATGTCATTCTTGACGAAGCCCCTGTGGGTCTTGGTGAAGCGCTCGAGTAAAAGAGTGTGTAGATCCTTCGTCTTAGTCTCGATCTCCGCCCTATCCTCTTTGTAGAGGTCGTCGAGGTTGAGGACGATGATGTTGTTGATGTCAATCTCTTCGCTCCCCACCGGATCCATCAGTGTCGAGGGTCCCGTTGATGTAGAAGTAGTAGGTGTACCCATTGCCGATGTAGAGGTGATTGGCATGTCTATCCCCAGCAGAGTCGCCAAAAAGTGTGTTGACACTAAAGCCTAAGGGTTAAAGCACCAAACGCACTAATGTCGATCCGATGATCCAAAAGAGTGCGGATACCTAGGAACCACCCTAAGCGTAAGACAACGCCGACGTCATGTTCCGATGACCATTAAATAGTTGTAAGAGAATAACAGAGTCGCTAGGCAATCAAATAAAAATAAAGCAAAATTATTCAACTAACTGAATTGTATAAAAAATAGTTAAAACGAACCGACCAAAATATGGTCGGTTCGACCGAAACAACTGGCGGTGAGAACGTTAGAGAGAACAACGGGGCTAGCTAGATGATGTGCACTGTCAGTCAGACCGACCATGTGGCGTCGGTCAGACAGGTGTGTGCTGGCACGACGCGGTCAGACCAACACGTCGCCGTCGGTTAGACCGAAGTAGAAAGAAGTGGCCGAGTGATCCCGGCGTGTGGTGCAAAGGCGGCTAAAGCAAAACCCCATCGCTCAGTCGGTCGTACTGACTGAGGTGTGCCGGCATGCCTAACGACCACATGACACGGGCCGGTCAGACTGGTCAGGTACCGTCGGTTAGACCGACAAATACTGAAAAGCAGCCTCCGGACTCTGGCAGCCAACTTAGGGGTATTGGATGGATCTAAAACTTCTTGGAGAAGAAGATGCGATGAAACACTACAATAAACATGAAGAAACCATAGGTAATTTGGCCAAGAGACTGAATTACCGGTAAAAAATGATAAAAGGATAGAAATCCATTACATGGATGAAACGGATGATTCCCAAGCGAATCAACAAGGACTTACCATGATTACGACGTGGTGGGCGGATGGTTTGCAGCACAAACCGACAAAGATGGATGTTACTTGACTAATCCTAGGGCAAGGAAATTAGATTGAGTGTAAATGCGATTCAAGGTAAATAATATATTGAAAATTATTAGGGTTTTGGGGGAGAAGAGTCCTTGAATAAGCCTTGCCTCTATTTATAGAGGATGGACATGACGTGCTTGGGGTCTAATCTAAGTTAGATTCGAGTCCAAGTCATTAAAAATCAATTAGGGATAAAAATACCCCGAACTCCCTTAATCTATCTCGGACTCGGGTTTGGGATGGTCTAACCGAGCCCATATAGCCGGTCCAACCCAGCATAAATTGACGGTCAGACCGGCCCTACATGGCCAATTGGACAAGCCTATGGTAGGTTTTGACATATTTTCGGTCAAATTTACCAAAATTGATATTTTGACAAATTAAGCATTAATGCCATTTTTTGCTATCAACACCGTCGATGTAGACGTAGTATATGTACCTGTCACTGATGTAGTAGTGCTTGGCATGTTTTTCTCTAGCAAAGATGCCAAAAAGTGTGTTGACAATAAAACCTCACGGTCAAAGCGCCAAACACACCGACGTCGATTCGATGATCCAAAAGCGTGTGGACACTTAGAGATAAACTCCTAAGCATAACACGATGCCGACGTCATGTTCCGACAACCCTAGATAGTGACAAGGAAAATAAACGAAGTCACTAGGCAATTAAATAATAAAAAATATTATCCAATTAGCCGAAAAAGGAAAAAACGATCAACCGGCCAAACAGGGGACGATTGAACCGAAATAGCAAGGTCAGTCAGACCGGCCTAGAGGTGTTGGTCAGAACGACAGTAATCCAGTGGTCCAACTACACAGACAAAAAGGGACTCGCCCGGGGCCGATTGCGTCCAACCAGTCAGACTGGTCGTATGCTATCGGTCAAATCGACAACGACAGATCTGATCGTTTGGGTCATCCGGTTATCGCCTTGTTGTTGGTATCTTTGTGCGGGAGTTGTTGGCGAAGGTGGGAGAGATGAAACACTACAAAAAAAACACCAAGAAACTAGAGGCAGTTCGGCTAAGAGATCGAATCATCGGTAAATACCCATAAAGCGATAGAAATCCATTACGTTGATAAAACGGATGATTCACAAGAGAATCAACAAGGCTTACCGTGATTACGACGTGATGGATGGAGAGTTTATAGCACAAACTCACAAAGATGGATGTTACTTGGCTAATCCTAGGGCAAGGAAAGTAGATTGAAAGGTAAAAGTGTGATTCAATGTAAAATAATAGATTGGATCTATTCGGGTTTTTTTGGGGGAGAGAGAGTCCCTTGAATCGTCTTTGCCCCTATATTTATAGGGGTTGGACATGACATGTCTGGGCTCTTATTTGGCCTAAATACGAGTCCAAGTCGTTAAAAATTAATTAGAGATAAAATCTACCCAAAATCAACTAATCTGACTTGGACTCAGATTGATCTGGTCAGACTGGCCTGTGCTAGGACTTGGCATATTTTCGGTCCAAATTACTAATTTTGACTTTTTTGAAAATTTTGACCAGTAATGCCATTTTTCGCTATCAACACCTACTACTTGCTCTTCCTTTCTCTTCTGGGTACAGAGCGGGACACTTTGCCACCCGCTCTTCTTTTTCCTTTCTTCTGAGTGCGGAGCAGGACACTTTTTGCTACCTGCTCTTCCTTTTTTCCTTCTTCTCTTTCTTTCCTTTTCTTGATCTTTCTTCTCTTGGGACCACTTTTCCCTTTTGATATGTGGATAAAAGACACTTTTCTTGTATGTCTCTAGGAAGAGCTCTGTTTCTTGATCTCGAATCCATATGCAAAAGTAGTGGCCATAAATTTTGGGAAGGTGTGTAGGATAGAGTGTTTGCACTTCTTGCTTGTTTGACTATTGAAGAACTCCTCAAATAGGTTTTTGTGATAGAACACAAGGAGGTTAGAATTGTCGAGAGATTAACACAAGACGGTTTGCAACCTAGCTAATAGCTTGCTATGCAGTTAAGAAAAATAAGGAGGTTGCAATTCGACACTGAGACGAACTCGATCTCTCAAGGAAAGGATGTCGCCACAACACAAGACTCAAACTAGACTCAAGAACGCAACTCTAAACCAGCAACAAGACTCGAATAAAGGACTAAAACTCAACAAAGAAAGACTGGAATCAATCCGGCAAAAAAGGCTCAAGAGGGTTTGGAAACAACGGAAAAAAAAACAAAATAACACAGAACAATGAAGTATTTTTATGTGGCTTTTTCTGGACTCTGGGTAAACAAAAAACATAAGAATAGATTGATACTTAATGGGCAACCTTTGTTCTGATACCACTTGATGAGCACGGGGACGTGCAAAAGGATGGCCCGATCTTCCGATACATACGATTGAGGTGACGATCGGACGTTAACGCTTTAAGGCTTTCGATAAGTGATCGAAGCCATGTAATCTCTACACCCTCTCATCTAGTCGTTATCAACCACGCTTCACACAATCGACCTCACCATGAAGGTTTTGATCCTGCAAAACAATCGTAGAACTTTGCAAGAACAAGGTAAACACAATATGAAATTGCAGATGATAATCTGAAGATTTGAGGTTTGGGGTTTTACAAACTGGTATATGGTGAAACTGCAACATCAAAATAATCTAAGAAAAACCCAAACCCTAACAGTGGCGGCTGCCAACTATTTATAGGGTTCACAGGACCTGAGGCATGGGTTGTGCCCTAGTGGTGGAACTCAATCCTAACAATATTGTGATATAAACTAAGTCAGAAGACTGGCTCCCGATAGGTGGTGTTGATTGTGGTCATTGACCGATTGTGGTTGTTGGTGGGTCAATGGTGGCGGTAATTAGTTGATCAACCTGATGGCTAATGGAGGCCAATGTCTCAGTGGTTGGTGATGGTCGGCCAATGTTGTCAGCAATCAGCCCCATGGTTGATGTCGATGGATATTCGAGTGTTGGCCGATGCTGAGCCAATGTCAATGGAGACCAATGCCCGAGTGATATCTGGTGCCACTAGGGGTCCGAGTGGTGCTCGATCAGAATCGATGATCGACCAATGGCAGTCGACTGTTGGTGACCGATGATCGATGGCCGATGCATCGTCATCCCGATCGCCCTATAGGCTTCCTGACTACTCGATTTTGTTGGTCTGGGTCCCCAATCGACCTCCGTGATAACAAATGAATTCCCTACGCATGCACCTCTTGATTTCATCCACGTAGGTATTTATGCAATTGAAAACAAAACCATCTTATGGTGTTGCATCCATGGATCAAATATATAATAAGAAAATCTTATGTAGAAAGCATGCACCTTAATTTGTTGGCTAATAGTCATGGTCGTATACCGACTAGTCATGTGCACATCAAGCGGCCATCAACTTGATGCCATATGCCACCTTCCGAAAGCCGGAGAAAGGGCCGGAGGATCTCATTAAAACCAATATGGTGCTGAGGGACTTCGGCTGTATCTCGTCAGAAACAATGGGGTGTTGAATGCATAATTGACGGTTGGGAGTGAAATTGTGACGACTATGTTCTTCGTCATAGAGGAAAAAGGATTCTACAGTCTACTATTGGGACACGATTGGATTCACGCAAATTTTTGTGTCCCGTCAACAATGCATCAAAGTCTCGTGTAGTGGGTCGGCGATCAAGTGGAAATTGTTCCCGTCGATAAATTGGTTAACGTGGTAATAACCGATTTATCGGTATGAGAAATGGAAAGGGTCGATTGTCTATTAGGTAAAGCTCGGGATGGTGACTTTCTCGAGGTGTCAAGCAATGGAGTCAAACCAGTTATCAATGAACAGCCCAAGCTCACCTCGTGAAGATACCATCGATGAAGGAGAGGGTAAACTCGGTCAGGGCTTCACCACAACCGATGAACTACAGGAGGTAGACATCGGATCCAACGATAGACCGATGCCAACCTTTGTAATTGCTCAACTTCCTAATGAAATAAAATGTGAATTAATTGCATTATTACAAGAATATTGAGATTGCTTTGTGTAGGAATATCATGAAATGCTAGGTTTAAGATGATCGATTGTAGAACATCGTCTCCCAATAAAGCAAGGATACCGTCCTTTTAAGCAATCACCTCGGCGATTCAAGGCGGAGATATATCCAGACATCAAAGCTGAAGTAACCAGATTGTATGATGTAGGGTTCATAAGGCCATGCCGATATGCAGAATGGGTATCAATTATCGTGCCCATGTGGAAGAAAAGTGGGAACCTCAGGATATGTGTTAACTTCAAAGAACTAAACAAGGCGACCCTAAAGGATGAATACCCAATGCCGATTGCGGACTTATTAGTGGATGTCGCATCGATTCACAAGATTATCAGTTTCATGGATGGAAATGCAGGGTATAATCAGATTTTCATGGCAGATGAAGACATCTACAAGATAGCTTTCCGATGCCCAGGTGCCCTCAGGCTTTATGAGTGGGTGGTGATGACCTCCAACTTGAAATATGTTGGAGATACTTACCAGAGAGCCATGAATTACATCTTTCATGGTCTAATCGGCCTATTGGTGTATATATACATAGAAAATGTCGTGGTAAAATCAAGTGACACTCAAAACCATCTGGTCGATCTACGTTAGGTTATGGAAAGGTGGGGAAGTATGGATTAAAAATGAACCCAAAGAAGTGCGTTTTTATTGTATTGGCAGGCAAGTTTTTTGGGTTTTATCATACATGAGAGAGAGATTTAGATAAGCCATTGTAGCATTGAAGCAATCAAAAACACTAAGCCCCCTTGTTGGACCAAAATGGGCGACCAGAGGGGGTGAATGGGAGCTTTTAAAATTTTAGGCTAAAACCAGCCTTCTGTTTTAATACAGTCTCATGCGGAACAGACTTTGAACACACCCTTCAGAGGTCTACTTCGGAGGTATTTTATAGCTCTAAATCCAGGCTTCGCAAAGAGTAAAAGTCCGAAGTCAAGAAGACTTTGCTCACAACCACAAACCAAAAAACACAACTCTGCAAGGAAAGTGCAGGCTCCGCACACAAGGTGCCTTCGAGCAGGCTTCGCACTTCACACTTCATAGGAGTAAGTTTCCCTCTAAGGACGTAGAACAGATACTCCGCACTAGCAACTAGTACTAGGCTTCGTAATTCGAAGGACAGAAAACAGACCGAACAGACTGCGCTGAGGACCTTGACTAAGGAAGTGGAAACAGGCTTCAAGCCTAACTTTACTCAGTGCTTCGCTAGTAATCAGAGAGGGCTCGCCTCAAGTTTACACAGAGCGAACACACACTGAAACTGTTGGACCAAAATGGGCGACCAGAGGGGGGTGAATGGGAGCTTTTAAAATTTTAGGCTAAAACCAGCCTTCTGTTTTAATACAGTCTCCTATGGAACATGCTTCGAACACACCGTTTGGAGGTATTTTATAGCTCCGAATCCAGGCTTTGCAAAGAGCAAAAGTCCGAAGTCAAGAAGACTTCGCTCACACCCACAAACCAAAAAAACAACTCTGCAAGGAAAGTGCAGGCTCCGCACACAAGGTGCCTTCGAGCAGGCTTCGCACTTCACACATCGCAGGAGTAAGTTTCCCTCTAAGGACTTCGAACAGATAATCCGCACTAGCAACTAGTACTAGGCTTCGTAATTCGAAGGACAGAAAACAGACCGAACAGACTGCGGTGAGGACCTTGACTAAGGAAGTGGAAACAGGCATCGAGCCTAACTTTACTCAGTGCTTCGCTAGTAATCAGAGAGGGCTCGCCTCCGGTTTACACAGAGCGAACACACTAAAACACACACCACACTAACACAAATAGAATGCAAGCACACTTCATCAGATACGAGACATGCCCAAAACTCTTGTAGAAACAGAACGAAGTGCAACACAAAGAACTCAAAACACACATTGCAAAAACAAGAATACAAGTTCAAGCAATAGATGAAGAACAGAATGAAACTTTCATTGCATGAACAGGGAACACAAAAGACTCACAGTACTAAGTATATGGATGTGGCGGCTAGCTTTGGGAGTTCTAAAATTGGTCGCTCAATGTGTTACCTAGACCTAGCCAGCCTTCTCTATTTATAGCCACTTCTTAGTCATGCAAATAGACGACTTTACCCCTAGAGTTTACAATGATTTTGCCTCTACCAGAAAAGGGGGTACAAATGGTAGTCTACTTTTACAGGAGGCTTCTTTTGTCAGCTTCGCAGAGGAGACATAATAAGCTTTTGCAGAGCAGACATGATTATCCTTTGCACAGTTAGAATCTTCTAAAGCCCCCTTCGCACACGAAGTGTGCAGTAGCTTCGGTGACAAGCTTTGAACCAGATGGCCTTCGCTTCACCGAAGTCAGTCTTCGATACAGTGACGGTTTTGAGTCGAAGCTATCAAAGATCTTGAGCCTTCGCACCATCACCTTCGGTGTGGACCACCACTGCTTCGCAGCTACTCCCAGCTTGAACTCTGTCAGTCCTTGTACCAAAGCCATGCAAGGCCGAAGTACCTCAAGTTAACTACACTCCGAAGCCACACCATCGGAGTACCTTTTCCACCTTCCGAAGTCCCTCCGTCCAAGGCCTCCGCATGAAGCATATCCATAAGCACCCCTTCACAGTGTCTCAGCCCCAAGAACACTCTGTGAAGATTATCTGGACCATGCCTTTGATGCACCATGACTTCCGAGAATTTCGTCAGGTGTCTCTTCGAGTGCCTCCAACCGAAGCACACTTCTAACGCCTTGCCTCAATGATAAGGACTTTGTCCACCAAACTCCGAAGTCACTCCTTCTAGAGCACCCTTCGAAGTGCCTCGCCTCCGAGGACTTTGCCTTGGGGTACCTTTAGCCGAAGCCACCCTCCGCACTTTCTGCCTTTACCTGATGCACCTTGACCCGAGGTCAGACCTCGACGCCACGTAGCCTTCGTGACCGAGCTCCCCGCTCGCCTGGCATCAAGCCTCCCGCTTGACCCAGGTTCACTCGCTGCGAACCGTCCATCGCCTCTGAAGTCACCTGCGCACCACCAACAAGCAGACAAGTGTTTCCATAACCCCGGAGACCTCTCCGATGTACCACCCAAAGTACTGAGCCCTTTGGTACCACCATGTCATCGTGCTCTGCCAGACCCCTCCGACAGACACACTCCGCTGCACAGCTACAACTATTAAACACCGAAGCCTTCAGTAAACACCTCCGAACCTCTTCACAGGGACCCCTTCGCCCAGAAGAGGACTTGTCAATCACTCATCACAAACTTGAAACCAAGGCATATTCCAACTTGGTTTCTCAATCTCCCCCTTGATGAGTGCATTGACAACCAAATTCAAATTCAATAAAGTTTTTAAAAATTTCAGCACACAAGCGACCATAAAAACTCAGAAAAGAGCCAAAACATGTCACTTGAGAAATGAATTTTTAACGATTAAACCCATGAAACGCCATTTGTCAATAATTCCCTTTTGGTACCAAAAATTTTCTCCCCCTTTTTAGCTTCATCACTTGTTCTCCCCCTTAGATAGGTAACCGGGCATTTTCCTCTGCCTTTGGCAATGCAAGAATCAAGGAGCAAGAGAAGATGCAAGGCTTTGAGATGATGAAAAGTGTGAGAATAGAAGTTGCAAGAATATGCCAAATCATAGTGTCAGGCTCATATGCTCAGCTCAAGTTAATATATTCGAAGTTCAAGGTTTGATGCATGAGTTTTTCAAATTGTTGAAAGTAAAAGCATCACCACTTAGACTAGTCATCTAGACAAGTGAAAACAGGAACTGCAAAAGCTAATCAATCTCTACCCAGGAAATCAAGTCTAGTTTTATGGAGCATTTAGCAAGCTTGATAAGCAAATAATTCAAACTTTGCAATTCTTTTATTTTGTCAGGGGTTATTTGCTTGTATACCTTATACTTTACAACCAAGCCAAGCCTACGTCTAGAAAACCATCAGAAGCATAAGGCAGTGATTTTGGCAAACACTAATTTATCCCAGTTCATACCAAAGTGCTATGGTAAGCAGTCTAGAATAAAGTAGTGCAACAAGCAAACCCTCTTGGATCTTTTCATTTTTAGCACATAAATCATGGATATGGAATTTTGTTGTGTCATATTTGTTGTATGAATCCATGAATAGCAGTATTATATTTAAGTTGCAATTTTGCATCCATAGTAAAGGATTCTAGCTACCAGGCAGATAAAGGATAGCTAAAGCAATTCTGCACAACACATGCTAGACACAGGACTAGATAGTGATCAAATTTAGAATTTTGTAAATTAAAGTCATGCTCATTATGAAGTTAGATATATTAAACTGAGCTGAACCATCATAATAATGACAATCATGTGAATGGCATATAAAAGCAACTGAGTGCATCAACAAATCATCATAATGAAACCAATGCAACACACATAAATCATGCTCCCCCTCACAAAATGCCCTAAGGATGACAAATACCAAGTTCCCCACGCAAATAAGAAAATCTAGATGCATCAAGTGGTTTGGTAAAAATATCGGCAAGCTAGTTCTGGGTATCAACATATCGAATGGTGAACTGGGTTGTTTGCAATGCAATTGGCACTAGTGTTATCACAAAACAGTGGAACACTCTTATAGTCTAACCCAAAATCCCGCAAAGTGGAAACCATCCACAAAATCTATGAGCAACAGCTAGCTGCAACAACATATTCGGCCTCAGCCATAAATTGCGCAACGCTAGACTATTTGTGGGAAGACCAACAAACAAGAAAAGTACCCAAAAAATGACAAGTACCGGAAGCACTCTTCCTATCAATTCTACACCCAGCAAAATACGCATCTGAATAACCACGAAGACACAAAGAGGAAATTGCAGAATACCAAAAGCCAAATTCGAGGGTATGCTTGAGATACCTGAGAATGCGCTTTACCGCTTGGCGGTGCGAAGCTCGTGGCAAAGCCTGAAAACGAGCGCATAGACATGCTGCGAAGTGTATGCCTGGCCTCGTAGCAGTCAAGTAGAAGAGGGAGCCGATCATGCTTTGGAACTCCTTCTGATCTACATCTTCTCCATCTTCATCAGGGTCCAATGCTATAGATGTAGCCATTGGAGTGGCGAGGGGCTTCACATCAGCCATGTCAAATTTCTTGAGTAGGTCCTTGGTGTACTTCGTCTGGTGGACGAAGGTATCTTGTTTGCTTTGCTTGATTTGCAAACCAAGGAAAAACGTGAGTTCGCCCATCATGGACATTTCGAACTCCCTACTCATTGCATCTGCAAACTCGGCAACCAAAGCATGAGAAGAGCCACCAAAGATGGTATCGTCAACGTAAATCTAAACTAGGAGGAAATCTTTGCCATGCTTGAGAGTAAAGATGGTTTATCTACTAAACCCATCAAATACCCTCGCTCAAGAAGAAAAAACTTAAGTCTATCATACCAAGCCCGATGGGCCTGCTTGTGTCCATAAAGAGCCTTATGAAGTTTAAGGACTTTATGTGGATATTAGGGGTTTTCAAAACTAGGGGGTTGTTTCACATAAACATCTTCGTCTATGAAGCCATTAAGAAAAACACTTTTGACATCCATTTGATAAAGTTTGAAACCACGGGATGCCGCAAATGCAAGTAGAATTCTAATGGCCTCAAGACGAGCAACATGTGCAAAAGTTTCTATAAAATCAATCCCTTCTAACTGAGAATAACCCTGAGCCACAAGTCTAGCTTTGTTTCTAACTACAGACCCATCCTCCCCTTGTTTGTTTTTGAAAATCCATTTGGTTCCAATAAAATAAACATTAGGTGGAGGATCAACTAAAGTCTAGACTTTGTTTCTCTCAAAATTTTCAAGTTCTTCATGCATGACATTGATCCAACTAGAATCAGAAAGTGCATGACTCACATCTAAGGGCTCAAACGAAGAAACAAAAGCAGAATCAATGAAATGAGCATGAGAACGCCCTTTTTGCTTTTACAACTTCAGTGGCTGTCTTTTGAGGGTAGCTTTGAGCATTTCATCCACAAACTTCTGTAGTTTTTCTCCTCCCAGTCGCCGGCTAATCATCTTGGTTTCTATTCATTTGTCGTGCGGGCCATAGGAGATTGTGCTCTAAAAATACTAATGCAGTCTTAGTGCTATTGATCTTCCCAGCATCTAGAGTATTCTTGCTGCATCTGAATTCAACCAGATCCTTTAGCAGATCATCTCCAAGTGTTATTCTCCATAAATCTCTTCCCGGACAAGCTACAACGACATCACTACATCAGCAGATAGCTCATCCAACAGGTAATCTCCTGGTTGTTTTGATCTCATTTTCCTGAGTGAATTTACGGTGCATGTATCTTGCTGCCGAATTGATTACAATCACTGATTATTCTTTTTCGTTGGGAGTATCTTCATCTCCACTGTTTTTGTTAATACTATGTTCAGTTTTTCAGTAATGCATGATATTGTTTCTCCTGGATTTTCTGGTTGCCTTGTTGATTGAGTTCTGTCATCGTCTCAGACAAGCAACAGGGCAGTGCCCTTTTCTCCTTAGCTTGCTGATTTGAACATCCAGAACTTCACTAATGCTGTTCAAATTGTTTCATCCTTTTACTTGCTGAATTCTGCTGGTTGTGTACCTACTAAAATTCTGTGAAGTTGCATAGCAGTGTTTTACCGGATCACAAACAACACCGCACAGTGCCATGGCTGAAACACTGTAGCAAACTGAGATCTGCTGTGAAGTTTAACAAGATTTTTGAGTTCTGCTTGTTCATATTTCTTGTAAGTGTCTGTTGCAACTGATTGACTATCTTTGATGGATGCACTGGAGTACTGCTGCTTTTGAAAATGTTTGATTCACAGATTTTCTATTTTCATTCATTTTTGGGTTGGTCTTTTGTTCTCAAATCTAGTGGACAGTCATATGTGTAGTCTAAACCTGATGTCTGAAAGTGCCTGATCCCTCAGTCAGTAGATTCAAAGCACTACTGTGCATGACTGTGCTTGACTTGGCAATAGCAGCATGAATCATCACTGTGGCTCATCAGTAGTAATTTCCATGTGCTGCATCTATCTTTCATCTTCCTAGCTGGCTAGTCAAGACATCATTACAGTTTACTCTTTTTATTTGATGTATGAACTTCACTTAGAACCAAAATTGAATCATTGATCTTGAGTTTCTTGAGGGAAAACTTTGTTGCATGAGATCAGTGCTTGTACTCAAGTTTTCATGATTCCAATTATCAATATAGAGCATTAGGAACCTACAGTAGATTGCCTATTCTCATCAGTTGATTTTATTATCACAGAAAGATGAAGTTGTAGTTGTCTCTTGTTTATGCTTTTTCTCTCCTGGATTGTGTGTGGAGGATGTATTCTGAATACTAAACAATAGTTGTGGTTTTCTATTCTTATTTTGAATGATCAGTTTGAATCCACAAATGAGTTGGTACTATCTGTTATGCTGATCAGGATCAGAACAGTGATATGTCTTAATGCAATTTTATCTTCTTTCTGAATTGATTACTTGAACCTGTAACTTCATCTATTTTGATGTGTTTGGACTGATTGCTCTAGATTCTCTGAATTCTTGATACTGTTCAGATTCATAAATTACAGAACACCTGTGAGTTGACAAAATACAATTGAACTGAATTAGATGTTGTTGAGATAGTCTGTTTTTGAATAGAGGAGTTTATATATATGATGATTAGTGAAAATTAGTGTTTGCAAAGTGGACAAGATCCCCATAAATTGTTCTGAAATAATCTTTTTTTTCTATGTGTGTGCTCAGTTCTGAATTCACATTTTGAGGTCCTTTTCTATAGCAATTGTCACTTCATATCATGATTTGATATAGTTACAGTTGATTTGATCAGGTATCTTTGTTGAGCATTGATTCAAAGTGATAAGTGCATTTATTTTTGAAAGTTTCTAATATGAACTTTGTCGGAATCTCAAATGTTGAAGTAACCCTGTCGACCGATCAGGTGATGAAACATTCACTATTTTTTGGAAATCCAAGTGTCAATAGGGTAAGTCGGCAAATCAAACACCGATTTAGATCAAGAACTGCATCTGAGATTATTTTCTGTTATGAACATGTTCTGATTGCTCTGAATTGTGAGTCTTGAGTTTTTAGAGGTGGGTTGAGTATACTGGTCAGGCCATCGATGTTAAAAAAAATTTGTTGAGGCACCTATTCACCCCCCTCTAGTCGCCAATCCGATCCCACAATTGGTATCAGAGCCGGTTAGATCACCAGTTGACCTTAACCGGTTTGTGATCCTTGTGGCGACATGGATAAGAACTCTAATATTCCGATGTTTGATGGTCGAGATTATGCTTATTGGAAGGTGCACATGGAGGCTTATCTACTAAGCCAAGGAAGTGCTATTTGGGACATTGTTGATTCCCAATATGTGATCCTTGAAACTCGCACTTTAAAGGCTGATAAATTACAGTACGATTGTAATAGCAAAGCAAGAAACTTACTGTTCATCAGTCTGAGTCGCAATGAGTTTGACAGGGTCCAGCACCATAGAACTGCACGTGAGATTTGGTCTACCTTGAGAACGTTTTATGAGGGTATTTCTCAGATTAAAGCTAGGAGGCAAAGCACTTATAACAAAGAATACCAAATGTTTGTGCAAGACCCCGGCGAATCTGTAGATGCCATGTTTGCACGTTTTGATGGAATTGTTAGTAACTTACGCTCCATTGGGACGTTAGCTTACTCGGATCATGACAGGGTGATCAAACTTCTCTATGCTCTTGATCGTAGCATATGGGAAGTAAAAATCTCAAGATAGACTACTCAAACATGCTACTAAAGAATGAAAGGAACTAAAACTTAAAACTGAATATCTTTCTACTAAACTTGCTTTGTTGAAGTCTAAGTCTGAAAATGCTGAATGTGAGTCATGTCTTGTTATAATGAATGAACTTGCTCAGTTGCGTCTGAATCATGCTCAAAATCTTGAAAAACTTGAAAATGTTCGGAAACAACTTTTGGAGGTGGATTCTAGTCCTTGTGTTATCAATGAATGCTTGAATTGTTCTTTACTTGTTGAAAGCATTAATTTGAGAGATAAACATGTTAATGAACTTAAGGCTAGATTGGACAGTGCTGAGTGTTCTAAGAATGTGCAGCCGTCATGTTCCACCTGCATCATCCTTAAGGACCAACTCAACTTCGCTAGAGAGCAGGTCAAAAAACTTAAGTGTGAGAATGATTATCTATTTTCCATGGTGGATAAGTGTACTGAAGGGAAGGGTAAAATGGATTTGCTTTTGGATAAAACGAAAATGTGTGCTGACAGGGCAGGGTTAGCTCTTGGGTTGGGTTATGAGAGAACTTCACCAGATACCCCAAGAAAAATTGTGTTCACTCTACCTACTACCCTTGAGAAAGAAAGAGCCCAGTTAGACACCCCTCAGAAAGCCAAAAACCCTACTCAACCTAAAAGGATAATCATTCAACCAGCCAAGACAGACTCAAAGCAAATACCAAGAAAAACTATGAGGTTTGCACCAGAAACTTATGAACCTACATACAAGAAAGTTTTTCATTGCTCTTTTTGTCATCGTGTAGGTCATTTGATTGGTTTTTGTTATCATCATATGAAGGATGAACATTGTGCTCATGCTCTAAACTTTCATGATTTGGATTATCCATCATTTGATTTCCATGAGTATGGTTATCGTACTTATTCTGATTTTGAGGCTCCTCATAGTTATATGAGTGACTATGCCCATCGTGGTTTACATCATGCTTCATATGATGTTAGACCACGTAGAGGTTTTGGTCCAAGTCATTTTAGGAGATCTCAAAACTTTGCAAGAATACCTTGTTTTCATTATGATTCTCCTCCTACATAGTATTTTATCTTGCCTAACTCTCGAGTTGTTCAGTGCTAGATACCTAAATATTTTATTACTAACCCCAACACTGAGTACTCGAGGTCTTCTATCTCTATTTAGGGAAGGCATGGAATCCTGGAGAACAAGTGGATTATTGATTCCGGTTGTTCGTGCCACATGACCAGAACGTCATCATGGTTCTCCATCTTCACCCTAACCAAGCAACGAGAACACATAACTTTTGGAAACAATGAGAATCAATGATAACTTCACTCTCACTAATGTTGAATTGGTTGAGGACTTAGGCTATAACTTACTTTCTGTCTCTCAATTGCTTGATGAGGGTTTTGAGCTTCACTTTGGTCGTGATGCCTCTCATGTGCTAGATTCTTCTAGCGCTTTTATTTGCAAAATCTTGAGAGCAGGGACAGTGTTTGGAGCTGACTTCTCTGAGTCATTTGGATCTTCTCATTGCTTTTTAGCTGAACCTTCATCTGAGCTTTGGATGCAGCATAGGATACTAGGGCACATGAGCTTTTATCTTCTAGCGAGATTGAGTTCCGTAGGACTCATCTGAGGATTGCCCAAGCTCAAATTTGAGAAGAACCTGATTTGTGCTCTTTGTCGTCTTGGAAAAATGGTTGTCGCTTCACATTCACCCGTAAACATGGTAATGACTGAGCGACCCAGAGAGTTTCTTCATATGGATACTGTTGGTCGATCCCGAGTTATCTCTTTAGACGGAAAATGGTACTTTCTCGTTATTGTTGATGACTATTCTCGCTACTCTTGGGTTTTCTTTTTTGTAAGCAAGGATGAAGTGTTTATACACTTTTGAAGCTTAGCATTGAGGCTATTCAATGAACTCCCCAGTGCAATGAAAGCCATTTGAAGTGACAACGACACCGACTTCAAGAATAGCTATTTTGCATATTTTTGTCTTTAACATGGAATTGAACATCAGTTTTCTGCACTGAGAGTCCCTCAACAAAATGGCGTTGTTGAGAGGAAAAATCGCACACTTGTTGAGATGGCTAGGACGATGCTCAATGAGCATAGGACTCCTAGAAAATTTTGGGCTGAAGCCATGAGTACATCATGCTACATCTCCAATAGGATCTTTTTGCACTACTTGTTGAATGTGACTTCTTATGAACTTCGTTTTGGGAGGAAGCCTAAGGTCACTCACTTGAGAGTATTTGGATGCTGGTGCTTCATCCTAAAGCGAGGTATTTTGTACAAATTTGAATCGTGTGCATCTGATGGAATCTTTTTGGGCTACTCCCTGCATGGTGACTCTTATCGTGTTTTCAATCTTGAATCTAACACTATAGTTGAATCTTGTGATGTATCATTCAATGAAACATCTCCATATGTTAGTTCTGACTTTGAACTTGCGAGTGAGCGTGATATGAGTGAAACTATTTTTGAGGAAGAGGAACCATCATATGGTGAAGATCATGATGTTGTACCACTACCTCCCTCTATGGTATCTCCAAAATCTTCATCTACATCAACAAGAGGACCTAAAGGTTCTACTTCTGGAAGCATGGAGCAAACTTCGGCAATAGTTGAGGGGAGATTATGTCGCAAAGAGAAGCACCACTTCGTATTCAGAGAATGCATCCACCTGAGCAGATCATCGGCGAGCTAAATGAACGAGTAACCCGATCTCATGCTCATTTCGTTGATTCTGCTTTTGTCACAAATTTTGAACCATTATATGTTAGTCATGCTTTGTCTAATGCGAGTTGGATCAACGCCATGCATGAGGAACTTGAAAATTTTGATAGAAATGAAGTTTGGATTCTTGTTGATCCACCCCCTAACATTCATATCATTGGAACAAAATGGATTTTCAAAAAAAATAGGGGGGATGGGGCTATAGTGAGAAATAAGGCTAGACTTGTGGCTCAAGGATATACTCAAGTCGAGGGGGTTGATTTTGGAGAAACATTTGCTCCGGTACCTCGACTTGAGGCTATTAGGATATTGCTTGCTTTTGCATCATCTTGTGGATTTAAGCTCTTTCAAATGGATGTAAAAAGCGCTTTCCTTAATGGTTTCATAGGAGAAAATGTGTATGTCAAGCAACCCCTTGGCTTTGAACATCCCAAGTACCCCCATAGAGTCTTTAAACTTCAGAAAGCTCTATATGGGCTCAAGCAAGCTCCGAGGGCTTGGTACGACCGCCTTATGATCTTTTTGATTGAGCACGTGTACAAAATGGTCTCTGTTGATAACACCATGTTCACTCTCATGCATGGCAAATATTTCTTACTCGTTTAGATTTATGTTGATGACATAATTTTTGGTGGTTCATCTCATACTCATGTGGCCTAGTTTGCTGAATCCATGAGCAGGGAATTCAAAATGTCGATGATGGGCGAGCTGACTTTCTTCCTTGGTTTGCAAATCAAGTAAAGCAAACAAGGAAATTTTGTTCATCAGACAAAATACACTAAAGACCTATTAAAACACTTTGACATGTCAGATGCAAAACCACTTGCTACCCAATGGGTACTTCAGTTGCACTTGATCCAGATGAAGATGGAGAAGAAGTGGACCAGAAGGAGTTTCGGAGCATGATCGACTCCCTCATTTACTTGACGGCTACGAGGTCGGACATACACTTTGTTGTGTGTTTGTGCGCTCGTTATCAGGCTTCTCCCAGGGCTTCACATCATCAAGCTATCAAGCACATTCTAAGGTATTTCAAGCACACTCTTGAATTTGGCATTTGGTATTCTGCATCATCTTTATTATGCTTGAGAGGTTTTTCTGACACTGACTTTGCTGGATGTCGTATTGATCACAAGAGCACTTTTGGGACGTGTCACTTTCTAGGTTCTTCTCTTGTGTGTTGGTCTTCACGAAAACAGTCTAGAGTTGCACAGTCTACAACCGAGGCTAAATATGTAGCTGTCGCTAGCTGTTGCGCATAGATTTTGTGGATGGTCTCTACTTTGCGGGATTTTGGGTTGGATTTTAAAGGAGTTCCACTGTTTTGTGACAACACAAGTGCAACTACTTAGCAAACAACCTAGTACGATATTCTAGGACCAAACACATTGATGTGCGTTATTATTTCTTAAGAGATCACAATGAGAAGGGGGATATCGATTTGCGCTTTTTCGATACCTAGAATCAGCTTGCAGATATTTTCACCAAGCCTCTCGATGCTTCTCGATTTGCATTTTTGAGGGGAGAGCTTGGCATTTGTCATCCTTATGGCATCATGTGAGGGGGAGTTGTGTACTTTTGCATATGCTTCTGTAATATGATTAATTGCTTTCACATGTACATGCTTTATTATGCCTTTTACAATACTGTCTTATACTTCTATTGATTATGCTTGGATTGAATACATCTGACTACCTGTCTTGAGTATGGCTTTTATTTGTGAAAATTTGAAAATGGTCACTACTTAGTATGGAAACTAGCATGAATAGGCTAGGGTTCATTTGCTATTCATTGCATACCTAATAGCTTTGTCCTTTTCACTTGGATGCTAATATGCAACTTGATCCTTTTATGCTAAAATAATAATAATAATAATAATAATAATAAGATGAAAAATGAAAATGATGAATTATGAGAAGTAAAAATGAAACAAAAATATTTATCTTGTGATAAAATTGAAAAGATCTAGGTGGGTTTGCATTGCGAACTACTTTGTTCTAGACTGTTTACCATTGCACTTGGGTATGAATTGGGACATTGAAGTGTATACCATGACCAATGTCTTAAGCTTCTGATGGTTCATCCTAGGCTTGACTTGGTTGGTTAGCATAAGGTTGACTTGCAAATAACCCCTGACACTTAAAAATAAAACAAGAAGGTATAAAAAGTTTAATTTCCTCGCATATCAAGTTTTCTGTTGTTGATAGCAAAAAATGGCATTAGTGGTTAAGATTATCAAAATACCAATTTTGGTGATTTGGGCTGAAAATACACATGTTCTGGGTTAAAGCCGAAACCCTATAGGGCCGAAGGCCCACAAAGCTATGGGCTTCGGAAGCTTCTAGCAAGCCTGCAACCTTCGGCCCGAAGGCCTTCGGAAGCCCACCCCACCGACGCTTCGGCGGGCCTGGCCGAAGGCCCACTTCAGGCAGAGATAAAGTAGAGTTTAATTTTTGATTAATTTTTAGCTCCACGCGTGATCAAACCGAATCCTACCAGATTAGGCTTAGAGATTAGAAGTATAGCCCCTATAAATATAGCAGTGAGGCCGGTTCATTGACCCCCCAACATAAATCAACACAAAGCCCTAGCTTTGAACCATACCTTTATTTTACCTTTACTTTCCGCACTCTTTGTGGGTTTGCCTAGAAGCCCTCCGATGGCCACTTCGGAACAGTGGTAATCCTTGTTACTTCACTTGTGAAGTATCTGTTAATCTATGTAATAGATTATTATCGCCTTGTTACTTCGCCTGTGAAGTATCCGCTAATCTGCGTAACAGATTACTACCTTCACCCCTAGTGCCACATTTAGCAGAATTCGGTCCTCAAGCCGAATTGGTACTTTGAATCTACTCTGTTGCAGGTTTCCACGTTCGGAGCTACTTCGCCGGAGGTGCCCTAAGCTGAGAGATTGGTTTTGGAGGCTGCCAGAACACCCCTTGGCGATATTGCTACTTCGACTACCCATGCCGAACCGTCACGCTGTTGTCGGTTTGGTCGAGTCCCGCACGCCAACACGCTCCGCAACAGGCTTCGTCATGATAGGCTTCGCCATGCTTGTACCCCACGTCAAACGAAGTTACGCTCGAGCGTTGTGTCTAAGTCATTATTCTATATCTTACTAAATCGGAGACTTCATGCCGAACCCCGCTGTTCGGAGGTGATTGTCACATTCGGATCTATTAGGAGTTCATCTTCGGCCAGATCAGTCCGAACGCCGAAGGTACCCTTCGGCGGGACACTTCACACCAGATGCTGAAGGTACCCTTCGGCGACACCCTTCGCACTATACTTCAAATCAGTCAGGCTCCGCTTGGCTTGCTGATTTATTCTGTTTAATATATTTCTTTCAGCTAATTAGATTATTTTGTGTGATCTGATTACCTAGCAACTCCACCCCCTTACCATGGTTAAGGGTAGTCGGAACGCGATGTTAGTGTTGTGTTACGCTTAGGCTTATCCCTAAGTATCCGCACACTTTGGGATCGTCGAACTGAACCAAGTGAGGGGGCACATTTCTGTGTCAACACACTTTTTGGCGACTCCACTAGGGAGGGCTACGCCAACATGATGGGTACATCTACATCGGCCGCCAGTACATCTACAACGACTACTACGTCTACATCGCCGATGGATCCCATGGGAGGCATGGATATCAACAACTGCAACATCATGATGCCTACCCTTGAATATATTCCCACAGAAGACCGAGCAGAGATCGAGGCAAAAATGAAGGAACTCCAGGACCTGATGCTTGGGAGCTATGTCAAGACACGCGCAAGCTTCATCAAGCGTAACGTCAACGTCCCCGACCTTGCTCGGATCAAGGTAACACCAGTATCGCCTCATTTATCTTCTTTAGAAATAGATCAGAAGATAGACACATCAGTAGATCAAGCCATTAACGCTTCGCTAGCCAACCGTTTAGATTCGGCAGTTTGCTCTCAAGTAGAGGCGACGCTTAGAAGATTCGGATTTACTGAGGCCGTGCCATCAGCTCCCATTGCTAGTATACCTCCAATCAATCATGTTTACAGTAGAACTGACGATAGTACTGGCAAAACCATTACGTCTCCGGCCTTAATATCCATGGTCGAGACCAGTCATTATGCTTACGGCTAAGCTAGCACCGCCTACCATGCGCCGCCCCCACCTGAGCCAGCACCAGCTTTGCCCTCGCTGCCCGCACCACATGCACAAGCGTGTAGGCCCGAACATGTCGTATAGCTGGTGCATGAGGAAGAGACCCATGACCAACACGCCGACGTCCCACCGCGTCTCGCATGCCCACATGAGGGACTCACGCAGGCAGTGGGTCAAGATGACATTGAGGAGCGAATCCACGCATTGTTTAGGGAGTGCACCGGCTTTGTACCTAGGGGTCGGGCTAGGGTTTTCCGGAAGCCATACCCCGATCATTTTGATACAAAACCTTACCCTCGTGGCTATATAGTCCCTGAATTCACCAAGTTCGATGGTGAGGGTAGCAAAACCATACTAGAACATGTTAGTCAATTTTTAGCACAGTGTGGAGAAGCTATTGGGTCGGACGCTTTAAAACTTAGACTATTTTTTCTCTCACTATCTGGCACCGTGTTCACTTGGTTTTCAACACTCCCGTCGAACTTCATCCAAATGTTGGATGAATTAGAACAAAAATTCCATGACTACTTTTACACGGATGAAACAGAACATAGGCTTTCACACTTGATGTCGGTTAGACAAAAATCTAGCGAGAGCATCTCTGAGTATATCAAGCATTTTAGGGATACTAGAAACTAATGTTTTAGTCTTAATATTTCGGAGAGACTAGACAACCAACACTTTTAAGAAGTTAGCCAAGTCTTGCAATAGGCTCTGATCCAAGAAGGCCGAGCTAAAGATAAAAAGTTTATTAAGACATTCAACAAGCCTAGAGCTGAAATCCATGTCATGGAACACTCCGACGAGGAGGAATCGGAAGAGGAAGAGGATTCGGCCGACATGTACGCATCCGAATGGTTTGGAATGCTAAGAGTAAGCATGTTAATTGCTTTGAGTTACGACCGTCTCCCGCCAAGAATCGGCCTAGCGAGGTCAAATACTCATTTGATATAACTAAGTGTGATAAAATATTTGATTTCCTCTTGAACAACCAGCTTCTCAGGTTGCCTAAGGGCCAAGTAATTCCATCTGCCGACGAGTTAAAGAAACATCCATACTGTAAGTGGCATGATTTGCATTCGCACAATACTAATGACTACAATATTTTTCGACAGCAGGTTCAATCGGCCATAGAATAAGGATGATTGAAGATAGACCACAATCCAAAGATGAAGCTATATAAAGACCCCTTTCCCATCAACACCGTCGACCTCAATGAGAAAAGAGTGTTGATTCAGCCAGAATAGGCCGAATCAACTAAAGGGAAGGCAGTGATTATTGGAGAACCACGAACACGCACACTCATACCTAAAAATCGTAAAGTGGGAGTGTGGAAGGAGAATGTTAGCACATCTCCTTCAGCTAGGGCTCGCAAGAAGCCGAAGGTGAATTATCAAATGTTGTTGAACAAACACCAAAGAAAAGCCAAGGAAACAGTCCCCCGCGCAAAGAGGCTAAGTCAGCCGAAGGAACCAAAGCATTCGGAGGGTGGCTTCGGACCACAGTGGCCGAGCCCTCCATAGGGTGGCATGGCTTTGGACCACAGTGGACAAGCCCTCCGCATGGTGACTTCGGGCCACAGTGGCCTAACACTCCCTATGACGACTTCGGACCGCAGTGGACGAACCCCCCGCACAGTGGGTTCGGACCCCAGTGGTCAAGCCCCATGCAGAGCGAGTTCGACCCCCAATAGCTGAACCCTGCACCACTCTGGACGAGCCCTTCGACATGAGGCTTTGGCCCATACTGGCCGAATACCCCGGTCTGGAAAGACCCTTCGTTGATATGGTCTGAGACACCGTCGACTTTGCCGAACCCTCCTCCGGGTAACGAGTTTGGCTCACAGTGGGCGAGGTCACTGGAGCCACCGATGCCTCCGCCATACAATTGGGCAGGGACCCCGTGAGCTCCGTACGTATCACAACCGGAGTACCCTCCGCAACATAACATTATTCCTTGTTTTCCTTTGTGGGATCGGAATGGTGACTTGAGGGGGGTGAATAGGCGCCTCGACACTTTCTCGTGAATGTGATGGCCTGTTCAGATCACCCAATGAACCTCTAAAATTCAGATTTCAAATTTATACCAACCAAAGCGAATCAGAGCAATAGTATCTTCCCAATTCACAAAACTTGATTTACACTTTGACTTGACACTCATGCAACAACCAGTTTAGCTCTAAAGGATCAGATCAAAATATGTAAGAACACTTGCTATCTGAACACTTTTGATAATAATGAACACATAATTTAAACCAATTTTATCAACTAAAAGGCTTGCAAAAAAACTCAAAATAGACTTCAATTAATAACCTAAAACAGAGTTCAAACTTCAGAAACAGTACTGTGTTTTCATGTAAACTCAGAACTGAAGTTGTAAATTAATTTTAGAGGATGAATATGTTCTAAACAAAAATATCTAAACCTGAAAACAGAATTCAGGGTATCAGTTCATTTCAATAAGATCATTGATTCAATCAATCCTGACTTTAGTTGAGCTTAGCAGTAGATTCTGAACTTATCTAGACAAGTAACAATACCTGAGAATCACTTTAAAACTAATTCAGATTCAAAACAGTGCCTGAAACTAGATCTAGACATTCAACATAAAATGTTCTGAACTGGAACAGTATTATCAGGAATCTTCAGCACATCAGAGTATTTTTCAATATGTAAACAGAGTTCTAGAATGAAAAGCTCAATTTCAACTCTCCAAACAAACCTATCCTAGGAGATAATAATCTTCAAACAAATTCAGAATAGTTAATATGAGCTGATCAATTTAGTAACACACATTCAAACTTAATAATGAAGATTCTTGACACATATCTGAAAACAAAACCCTGTTTCAGATAGGATAGCTCAAGGATAAACTCTCTCAAAAAAAATTCAGAACAAAACACATGCAGGAAGATTGGTTGAACTGAAACTGAGCTTTTTGAAAAGGTTTATCTCAGAGAAGCTCATGATCTGCACAAGAATCCTGAAGAAAAACCAGAGTTGGATGAAACTTTCACACAGAAATTTCTATTTCAGATTAATAGAAATGGCAATTAGTTCAGTTCTCTAATTCAAAATGTATGTGACACAATAGACATGAAATGAGACTAAAAAAGATTTGATACAGTGAAAGTTTAGTTGAATCTGAAATCAAACTTGCCATGTTCTATTTCAGTTAAACACTGTCCAATAGAATACCAATCTCAGCACAAATCAGAGAAATAGAGAAACTATTTCAGAACAATTAGCTGTATTCAGAGAAAGACTTGATCAGATTTATACAAAACTTGGAGATGATTTTCAGAGAGAAATCTGAGCTAGGTATCAATTTTAAAAATCAAGAAAGCCATGACCATATGAGAAGATAATCTATAAGAACTCTGAAGAAGTCACTTAAACACTCAAAATACTCAACCCTTCTCAAGAACAAACCCACTCAAGAAGAAATACTTGCTGCTACAGAACTAGCCATACATCAACATCAAACACCAGAATCAAATATGGATCAATCAAATGATTCTGGACAAGCAGTTTAACAACACACAAACTCAACCAAAACTGAAATACTCACTACAGCAATGCTTTAGATTAGAGCTTTTCAATACATCTATAAACAGCTACTTCGGGTAAAGAAACAAGGT
Source organism: Zizania palustris (assembly GCA_019279435.1). NCBI lineage: Eukaryota > Viridiplantae > Streptophyta > Magnoliopsida > Poales > Poaceae > Zizania > Zizania palustris. The sequence continues at coordinate 11,614,404 of JAAALK010000081.1, read as the reverse complement.
AAAGATGCATAGAAACCTAAATATTGAAAGCATGTTCATCCTTGAATTGAATCCCAAGAATTGATCATCAAATGCTTCAGAAATTTTCAACGAAACAGGAGAAAAAAATCTGATCACTCAACGCTAGAATCAAACATACCGCACCTTATGCGCTACAGTACCGGGCGACAACACTGTTGCCGATCCAATTTCTTCCGATTTCCTGTAGCTCGTCCAAAGATTGCATCAAGCAGTGATTTCTCAAATTTTTGTGAAACAAAAATGTTCTGCTGAGTCCCAGCCATACTTAGGGGATGAGATCCCTTAAGTAGGCAGCTTCTAGAAGCCAATTTTAAAAGATACCCCTTTGGCAATTTCAGATTAGAATATTCTAAAAATTACCCAGTTTGTCTTAAAGGAAAAATTACAAAGAGAGTCAATCTTTCAATATACTTTCAGAATAGAACCATTCTAAAAATATACCAAAATAATACACTATAAAACTAAAATACTCAAACTAAAAATAAACTCCTATTTATTGTATTTGAATCATTTAGTGATTCGACGGTTTTCAGCAAAAACTGACAAAGCATCCCCTGATCGTCGACGACCGTCGTCAGTCCACGAACTCGACCAACAGCAAGTCTCTCCTGCTCTCGATCCCTCGAGCAGCCTTGTCACTTGAACTGGCTTCCCTTTCGCTGACTCGATCGATGCTTCATCTTGATCAACCTTCAACTCACGTCCTGTTCGATCTCCGTGCGTACATCCGAGTCCACTCTCGACTTCGACTGACATCCTTGACCATCTGGCATTAGACTCCCTGTCTAACCCTGATCCCTTGCCATCGATAGTTGACGAGTAACTCAAGCCTACACACGAGACAAATACAGACACACAACACATATCCAAAATACCCAGACACAAACTCATGACAACACCTTGTCAATCACTCATCATTACCATGAATCATAGTGACAAACCTCACTAAGTTCCTCAATCTCCCCCTTGATGAGTGCATTGACAACTCAAGATCAAAAGAAGTATAAAGCAACAATTCAGCACACAAGTGACCATGAAAGATCTAAAGAGAGCAAAGCTAAGAAACATGTCACTTGACAAGAATGAATGATGATAAAGCAAAAACTACCTGAATGATGATAAAGCAAAAACTACCTCAAAAGCTTACAAGATCAACAAATTCACCCAAAAGTTCATGATCTCTCCCCCTTTGGCAATGTAGACATCAAGATAGCCCCATGAGTTGAGAGAGTAAAGTATACATGCAATGCTTCCATAATATGATTAAATCCAATTACAGTACAAACACTTCTTGTGCTTCACAACCTGTCCTAGCTAAACTGGATGATAAGCTTGAATGTACACAATCTAAATATCCATATGAGCAAGCATTTTGAAGTTTAAGCAAATAAAAGCATCACTACCCAGACTAGCATACTAGACATGGCAAGGTAAGAGATACAAAAGCTAGTCAAAACAAACTCAAAAAGCACATCCCACTACAAGGAGCTGCAGCAACTTGATATGCGAGAAAATTAAACTTTTTATTCCCTTTTTTAATGCCAAGGGTTATTTGCAAGTCAACCTTATGCTAACCGATCAAGCCAAGCCTAGGATAAACCATCGGAAGCTTAAGGCATTGAACATGGTATACACTTCAATGTCCCAGTTCAAACCAAAGTGCAATGGTAAGCAGTCTAGAACAAAGTAGTGCGACTACGCAAACCCACGTAGATCTTTTCCATTTTCATCATTGTAATTTTTCATTTTTCAATTTTTCAATTTTCAATTTTCAATTTTTCAATTTTTTTATTTTTGACCATAACAAGATCAAGTTGCGTATGAGCATCCAAGTGAAAAGGACAATGCTATCAAGTAAGTAATGAATAGCAAAAGCACCCTAGCCTATTCATGATAGTTTCCAGACGTAGTAGTAACCGTTTTCAAATTTTCACAAACAAAAGCCATGCTCAAGACATAGATAGATGAGTTCATTCTAAGCAAAATCAAACATTGAATACAAGAAAGAATTGTAAAGCGCACACACAAGCATGTACATGTGAAAGCAATTAATCATATTTTAGAACCATATGCAAAAGTACACAACTCCCCCTCACATGATGCCATAAGGATGACAAATGCCAAGCTCTCCCCTCAAAAATGCAAAACGAGAAGCATCGAGAGGCTTGGTGAAAATATCTGCAAGCTGATTCTGAGTATCGACAAAACACAATTCAATATCTCCTTTTTCATTGTGATCTCTTACAAAATTATAACGCATGTCAATGTGTTTGGTCCTAGAATGTTGTACTGGGTTTTTTTGCTAAACTGATTGCACTTGTGTTATCGCAAAATAATGGAAATGGTGAAAAATCCAACCCAAAGTCCCGCAAAGTAGAAACCATCCACAAAATCTATGCGCAACAGCTAGCGGCAGCTACATATTCAGCCTCGGTTGTAGACTGTGCAACGCTAGACTATTTGCGTGAAGACCAACACACAAGAGATGAACCCAGAAAATGACATGTCCCAAAAGTACTCTTGCGATCAATACGGCATCCAACAAAGTCAGCGTCAGAAAAACCTCTCGAGCATAATGAAGATGATGCAGAATACCAAATACCGAATTCAATAGTGTGCTTGAGGTACCTTAGAATGCGCTTGGCAGCTTGATGATGTGAAGCCCTGGGAGAAGCCTGATAACGAGCGCACAAACACACAGCAAAGTGTATTTCTGGCCTCATAGCCATCAAGTAAAGAAGGGAGCCGATCATGCTGCAATACTCCTTCTGGTCCACTTCTTCCCCGTCTTCATCTGGATCAAGTGCAACAGAAGTACCCATCGGGGTAGCAAGAGGTTTTGCATCAGACATGTCAAAGTGTTTAAGCAGGTCTTTAGAATATTTTGTTTGATGGACACATGTTCCTTGTTTTCTTTGCTTGATTTGCAAACCCAGAAAGAAAGTCAGCTCGCCCATCATCGACATCTCAAATTCCCTGCTCATGGATTCAGCAAAGTTGGCGACAAGAGTATGAGATGAACCACCAAATATTATATCATCAACATATATCTAGACGAGTAAGAAATATTTGCCATGCATGAGAGTGAACAACGTTTTGTTAACAGAGCCTATTTTGTACCCGTGCTCAATGAAGAACGTCCTAAGGCGGTCGTACCATGCCCTCAGAGCTTTCTTGAGCCCATATAGAGCTTTGTGAAGTTTAAAGACTCTATGGGGGTACTTGGGATTTTCAAAGCCAGGAGGATGCTTGACATACACGTCTTCTCCTATGAAACCAGTTAGTAAAGTGCTTTTTACATCCATTTGAAAGAGTTTAAAGCCGCGTGAAGATGCAAAAGAAAGCAAGATCCTAATGGCCTCAAGTCGAGCTACCGACACAAAGGTTTCTCCAAAATCAACCCCCTCGACTTGAGAATACCCTTGAGCCACAAGCCTAGCTTTGTTTCTCACTATAGCCCCATCCTCCCCCTGTTTGTTTTTGAAAATCCATTTTGTACCAATGATGTGAATGTTAGGGGGTGAATCAACGATAATCCAAACCTCATTTCTATCAAAATTTTCAAGTTCCTCATGCATGGCGATGATCCAACTCGCATCAGACAAAGCATGACTAACATCCAATGGTTCAAAATTTTCAACAAAAGCAGAATCAACGAAATGAGCATGAGATCGGGTTACCCGTTCATTTTGCTCAGTGATGATCTGATTCGGAGGATGCATTCTTTGAATACGAAGCGGTGCTTCTCTCTACGACAGAATCTCCCCCTCAACTCTTGCCGAAGTTTGCTCCAAAGTCTCAGAAGTAGAATCTTCAGGTCCTCTTGTCGAAGTAGTTGAAGCTTCTGGAGTTGCTGTAGAGGGAGGTAGTGGTACATCATCAAGATCTTCATCATATGATGGTTCTTCTTCCTCAAAAAGTGTTTCACTCATATCGTGCTCACTTGCAAATTCAAAATTAGTACTAACGCATGGAGAAGTTTCATCAAAAGATACATCACAAGATTCAACCATAGTGTTAGTTTCATGATTGAAAACATGATAAGAGTGACCATGCAAAGAATAGCCCAAAAAGATCCCATCAGATGCGCGCGATTCAAATTTGTCCAAATTACCTCACTTTAGGATGAAGCAACGGCATCCAAACACTCTGATGTGAGTGACCTTGGGCTTCGTCCCAAAGCGAAGTTCATAAGAAGTCACATTAAGCAAAGAGCGCAAAAAGATCTTGTTGGAGATGTAGCATGCTGTACTTATGGCTTCAGCCCAAAATTTTCTTTGAGTCCTATGCTCGTTGAGCATCGTCCTAGCCATCTCCACAAGTGTGCGATTTTCCCTCTCAACCACACTATTTTGTTGAGGGACTCTAGTTGCAGAAAACTGATGTTCAATTCCATGTTCAAGGCAAAATTCTACAAAACAACTATTTTTGAACTCGGTGCCGTTGTCGCTTTGAATAGCTTTCATTGCACCAGGGAGTTCATTGAATAGCCTCAGTGCTAAGCTCCAAAAGTGTATGAACACTTCATCCTTGCTCACAAGAAATAAAACCCAAGAGTAATGAGAGTAGTCGTCAACAACAACAAGTACGTACCATTTGCTGCCTAATGAGCTAACCTGGGATGGACCAACAGTATCCATGTGAAGAAGCTCACCGGGTCGCTCAGTCATTACCATGTTTATGGAGGAATGCGAGGCGACAACCATTTTTCCAAGACGACATGGAGCACAAATGAGGTTCTTCTAAAATTTTAGCTTTGGCAATCCTCGGATGAGTCCTAGGACACTCAATCTCGCAAGAAGATCAAATCTCATGTGCTCTAGTCTCCTATGCCACATCCAAAGCTCAAAAGAAGGTTCAGCTAAAAGAAAGTGAGAAAATCCAAATGAATCAGAGAAATCAGCTCCAAAAACTCTCCCTACTCTCAAGATTTTGCAAATGAATGCACTAGAAGAATCAAGCACATAAGAGGCATCACGACCAAAATGAACCTCAAAGCCCTCATCAAGTAATTGTGAAATAGAAAGCAAATTGTACCCTAAGTCCTCAACCAAAGCAACATTTGTGAGAGTGAAATTTTCATTAATTTTGATCATATACCTTGGCCTTTCACTCTGCTTTTTGCGATTGTTTCCAAACATGATGCTTTCTCGATGCTTGGCTGAGGTGAAACTGGAGAACCATGAAGACTTTCTGGTCATGTGACGCGAACACCTGAAATCAATGATCCACTTGTCCTCCAGTCTCCCATGCCTCCCCTAAGTAGAGATGGGAAATCTCAAGTACTCAGTGCTGGGTTTAGAAATAAGATGCCTAGGTATCTAGCATTGAACTACTCGAGAAGTAGGTAAAGCAAGAGACTGTGTAGGATGAGAGTCATATTGAATATGAGGTCTTCTTGCAAATTGCTGAGGTCTCCTAAAATGATTCGGACCAAAACGCCTACGTGGTCTAGCATGATATAACCCACGATGGGCATAGCCACTCATATAATCATGTGGAACCTCATAATCAGTATAAGTATGATAACTACAATCATGCAAATCAAATGAAGGATAATCATGAAAATGTAAAGCATGAGGACGACGTTCATCTTTCATACGTCTATAGAAAAAACCAATCAAATGACCTACACGTTGACAATAAGAGTAGCGAAAAACTTTCTTGGGTGTAGGTTTATAGGTTTCTGGTGCAAACCTCATAGTTTTCCTAGGTTTTTGCTTGGAGTCTGTCTTGAGTGGTGGAATGATTATCTTTTTAGGTTGGATAGGATTTTTGGCTTTTTGAGGTGTGTATAACTAGGCTCTCTCTTTCTCAAGGGTAGTAGGTAGAGTAAATACAGTTTGGCTTGGGGTATTAGATGAAGTTCTCTCATCACCTAACCCAAAAGCTAACTGTCACGCCCAGATTTAATAAATCTGGACCTTTATTGAAATTCCATAGAAAATAAATAAATCAAGACGTTTGTCACACGACCACGTTCAATACGATCAATCATTCACGGTTCGTATACCGTATTAGTACAAAAGTGAATAAAGTGAAGATTAACTAATAAAACAAGGGTCCTAGATGAACGCCTCCTTCCAGTCTCGCCTTGACTGGGTCCCTACTCCAGACCTTCATCCTCCTCGTAGTAGACGGGCTCTGGTGGTGTAAGTCAACGGGGGTGAGTACAAACGTACTCAGCAAGCCACCGGATGCAAATATAATGCAGAGTAATAACAAGGGAGATAGTGGCTAATTTTGCGGAAAAGCATAATTTGTAAAGCAATTAAATGTGATCAATTTATTAGTACTAAAATGTAAACATGTGTATGCATCATCAACTTCTAACTCGAGGGGTACAGTCAGCCCACCCTCGCTCAACAGTCCTTACATGCCATGAATAACTCAACCATTCAAACAACAGTAAACTAACTGCGAGTAGTCACACAACCCGCCCTTGACTATGGGCTCGGCTTTTCGAAAAGATTAAATACTCTGATCAGAGATGTACTACTGTACCCATAAGGCACGCACTCATCACTTACACCAAAGTGTAAAGAGATGACCCATACCACGGGAACTCGTGCCAAAACCTTCCATATGCTCCGCCTCAACCCGACAACACCCTCTTATGGGTTTCATATGGTGCCCCGACGCGTCGAGCCACACCATACCCTCCCCACCTTGAGCCACGTCGGTACAAGTCACCCGCAGGTTGCCCCTTGCCCCCTCCACTATGTTGCATCGAGTCGGATTGTTCCATACTTTTAGTTAGGACTTACCCATTAGACTTGTGGTTAGTACGGAAGTGCTTTGCAACAGATCCCGCAGACCGGTCCTTATAATGCCCCAGGTGCGACCAACCAATGCCCTAGCTTGCACCCGGAACCCACCATACTTATAACATAGCCAACTCCAACAGAGTCCAGAGACGAGAATAACGGGGAAATTCATATAGTAGAATCCATCTATCTACGACTCATTCTCTTTATCCTATAGCATTTGTGTCGGTACATTGGACACTAGCTAATATAATATTTGTAGAGTGACAAGGAGTGTTGGCTCAATAATCATGGCTTGGGTTTGCACACCAGGACGGGGATCTAATAAATATAGTGTAGGGCTTGATATTTGACTAATGCAATATTATCCTATGAGTTATAGTGATAATTTATTAAAACATGGGCTCAATGATGATCAAAATGGGGGTTGTTACTTGCCTTGTTCAGCAAATGGTGAAGGTGGAATCTCAGGATAGAACTCCGGCTCCTCGACGAACTCGTAGTCTTCTCGATACAGAAAAAGTAAACATAGCATTCAATAAACAACTAAATATCACAAAACAATAAGCATACAAGTATTAGGGGTTTTATTAGGTGAAATAAAGTTTTATTATTCTGAAGTTATGTGAAAAACATTAAAGATTAATTTTTAAGGCTTTTCCCAATTTATTTTCTGAATTTACAATTTTATCCCTAAGGGGTTTTTATTTATTTAATTAATAAGATTATATTGGGCAACAGGGACATACTGTTTTTATGGAATTATTGTGTAGAGAATAAAATGCTGGATTTAACAAAATTTGAATGATGAAATTTGGAGTTAAAATGAGCAAGTTATGAATTTTCAAAGTTTAAACCTTTTTCTGGAATTTTATTTAAACGGAAAATGAGCTTTAGTCCACGGTGAGCCAAGCCCACGGTGAACCGCGTTACTATGCGCGTGGACCGGATCGATCTGGACCGTACGATCTAGATCAAGCAGCCAGGCGTGAGGCGGGATGGCTTAAGTGGCGATCGACGGCTGTGAGGCCTCGATACAAACGTGCGGCCAGGAATGGATCCGGCATGGCACGCGTGTAAGAGGTGTTTACCCCCTTCGTCTCTGACTCCGGCGGGGCAATGGCGAGCAATTCCGGCATCGGCGAGGGTTCACTGGCCAAGCTAAGGCCTAAAACGGAAATTGGGGATCACGGGGAGTACGGGCGTACCGATGGTGGTGGTGGCAGTGAGCTCACGGCGACCGGCGTCGAAGAGGGGCGATGAAGGTCCCCCTGGACGGTGGTGGCGGCGGTGCTCCGGTGGTGTCCTAGCCCAACGGAGGCTAGGCCGGTGATGGGCGGAAGATGGTGGTCACAGAGGTGGTGTCAGTGAGGGCAGTGGTGGCCCGGGTCGTCGGCGAGGGTTTGCTGGAGTTGAAATAGAGGGGAAACCCATAAAAGGGCGGCGGGGCTCGGGAAGGGGTGGCTAATGGCAAAGGAGCGTGGCCTGGGCTGCGGTGAGTGCCAGGGTACTTATAGGGGTCGCCGGCAGTGGATATGGCAAGGGAAACGGAGGAAACCCAAAAGGGTTCCTTCCATATTCCGGCATGGCTTCCATATGCACGGATAGGCTTCGATAATCATTAATCCGCGTCGGCGTTATATGGAATGAGGTCGCCGGCGATCGGGGGTAATGAATCCAGGGTCGGATCAGTGAGATCGGGTGGCCGGCGGCGGGAATTCGGAAGGAGATCACCGGGAAAGGAAAGGGGGGAATTCCATCGGAGACGATGGATCCGAGGCGGGCGAGACTAAAACAGAAGGGACGACAGGCGGACCCAGTCGGTCAGAGAGATAGGGACGGGCTCAAGTGGCTGACATGTGGGCCAAGGCGGGGTGCGGGCGGGAAAGAGAGGAGGGAGTTGGCGCCGGCAGGTCAGCCCCACCTGTCAGTGACGTACGGCTGGGTTGGGCCGGGCTGGAGGCGAATTGAGGGTTGAGGCCCATTAAGAATAAAAATGTTTTTCTGGTTTAAAATAATTCTGGTAATTCATTTATTTGTTTAAGGGTTGATCCACTGTCGATAAAAATTTGTAAAAATTCCTAAAATTATGTCTTGGCCTCTAGAGTATTCCATAAATTTTCCAAGTCCAAATTATGAATATTTCTCCCTGTTTGGCTTTAATACGGCTCTTTTAGGGTTTTCTTTAATAAATAATTCCAGAAATTCTTTGAATAATATATTTCCTTTATTTTATTTATTTTTAAATCTTTGGGTGTTACAATCCTATCCCCCTTACAGAGAATCTCGTCCTCGAGATTCGGATCAATCCTTGAATAGCTCAGGATGTTGTGCCTTGAGTTCTTCCTCTTTTTCCCATGTAACTTCCTCTATGGGATGATTGCTCAATTGAACCTTGCAGAAGCGGATGACGCGACTTCTGGTGGTCCTTTCTTTGGCTTCCAAGATCTTGACGGGCTTTTCAACATAGGTCAGATCTTCTTGAACGTCCAACTGTTGAAGGTCCACCTGTTCTATCGGGATTCGGAGGCAGTTCTTTAGTTGGGACACATGTAATACGTCATGTACCCCAGTCAATGAGGGTGGCAGTTCCAACTGATAAGTGACTTCGCCTTGGCGTCGAACGATGGGAAAAGGTCCAACATATCGAGGTGCCAATTTTCCTCTCATGTTAAACTGTTGAGTGCCACGGAGAGGAGTGACTCGGAGGTATACATGGTCTCCCTCTTCAAAGGCTAAATCTTGACGACGATTGTCCGCATAACTCTTCTGTTGAGATTGGGCTGTCTTGAGTCGGTCTCTGATAATCCATACCTTCTCTTCAGCTTCTCGAAGGATGTCTGTTCCAAACACTTGGGATTCACCGGTTTGATCCCAAAGTAGAGGCGTCCTGCACTTTCGTCCATATAGGGCTTCGAACGGGGACATCTGAAGGCTGGCTTGGTAACTATTGTTGTACGAAAACTCGGCGTACGATAAACTCTTGTCCCAAGTTCATCCAAAATCCAAGACGCATGCCCGAAGCATATCCTCTAATATTTGGTTTACCCTTTCAGTTTGTCCATCTGTCTGAGGGTGGTATGCGGTGCTGAAGTTTAGTCTCGTTCCCATCTCCTCTTGAAGGTTTTTCTAGAATTGAGATGTAAACTGACTCCCTCTATCGGAGACTATCTTCTTGGGCACTCCATGAAGGCACACGATGCGGGCCATATATAACTCTGCTAGTTTAGGGCCACTGAAGGTCGTCTTGACAGCTATAAAGTGAGCTACTTTGGTTAGCTAGTCAATGATTACCTATATAGAATCATATCCAAGTTGGGTCTTTGGGAGTCCGTTGATGAAGTCCATACCGATCTCTTCCCATTTCCATTGAGGCACTTTAAGTGGCTGTAACAGCCCTGCGGGTCTCTGATGTTCTGCTTTTACTCGTCGGCAGGTGTCACATTCTGCGACAAACTGAGCAATCTCCTTCTTCATGCTAACCCACCAATAATGTTCCTTTAGGTTCTGGTACATCTTGGTACTCCCGGGATGGATGGAATATAGGGTATCATGGGCCTCCCTAAGAATAAGGGTTTTTATCTCTGGTTTATCTGGTACACAGATCCTGGTTCCAAACCATATGGTGCCATTCTCGTCCTCTGAAAATCTTGGGGCTTTGCCCTGTCTCATGTTCTTCTTAATGGCGGCTATATCCGGGTCTTCTAACTGAGCTTCTCGGATCTACTCGAACAAGACTGGTTGGGTCTCAAGGGTGGCTAGATATGCTTCTGTGGTTAACCCGAGGTTTAACTTTTCCATCTCCTTATATAGCAAAGGCGTGTGATCCTGAATCACGATGGTAGTGCAGTATCCTTTACAACTTAATGCATCAGCGACCATGTTTGCTTTGCCGGGATGGTAGTGAATACCTAAGTCGTAGTCCTTTATTAATTCCAACCATCGCCTTTGCCTAAGGTTGAGATCCGGCTACGTGAAGATATACTTCAGACTCTTGTGATCCGTAAAGACTTCGCAGCGGTTTCCGACCAAATAATGCCTCCATATTTTCAGGGCATGTACTACAGCGGCCAATTCCAGGTCATGTGTAGGGTAATTTAGCTCATGAGGTCTCAACTGACGCGAGGCATAGGAGACTACCTTTCCGTCTTGCATAAGAACACAACCCAATCCCTGGCGAGATGCGTCGCAATAGACATGGAAGTCCTTCCTGATATCCGGTAGGGTCAGTATGGGTGCTGACACTAGCCGGGTCTTCAAGGTGCGAAAACTTTCCTCACATTCGGGAGTCCATTCGAACTTCTCTCGCTTCTGCAATAATTTAGTCATGGGTTTGGCGATCTTGGAAAAGTTCTCAATGAACCATCGATAGTATCCTCCCAACCCAAGAAAACTCCGTATCTCTAATTCGTTGGTGGGTGGCAGCCAATCCGTAACTGCTCCCACGGTGGCAGGGTCCACTGCGATCCCTTGTGCAGAGATGATATGTCCAAGGAATTTCACTTTCGCCGTCCAAAATTTGCACTTGTTGTACTTGGCGTACAACTGATGTTCCCTTAGCTTTCCTAAGGTCAACCGGATATGAGTTTCGTGCTCCTCCTTGTCCTTGGAATAGATGAGAATGTCATCTATAAATACCACGATGAACTTGTCTAAATATTCCATAAACACCTTGTTCATCATATTCATGAAGAAAGCCGGGGCGTTGGTCAATCCAAAAGACATGATAGTGCACTCATAAAGTCCATAACGAGAGGTGAATGCCGTCTTGGGTATGTCTTCCTCTCGAATCATCATCTAATGATAACTGGACCACAGGTCGATCTTGGAAAATACCGTAGCTCCTTTCAGCTGATCAAATAGATCATCGATCCTGGGTAACGGGAACTTGTTCTTGATGGTCACCTCATTTAGGGCTCGATAATCCACGCACATACGCTTAGCCTTGTCCTCTTTCTTCTCAACGAAGATGACGGGGGCTCCCCACGGGGATGTGCTAGGTCTGATGTAGCCTTTCTTCTCAAGATCCTCTAGTTGTTGCTTCATCTCAGCTAGCTCGTTGGCGGCCATCCGGTAGGGTCGCTTGTAGATGGGAGTGGTTCTGGGTACTAGATCAATACGGAATTCAATGTCCCTCTTGGGTGGCATCCCTGGTAAATCCTCCGGAAATACGTCCGGGTACTCACAGACCACTGGTATCTCTTCCAAAGTAATCTAGTGTAGTCGAGGTCTACCGGACTTCTGGCTTGGCATTTGGAACGTAACAACAGTCCCTTCTTCACTGGTCACAGTTACTTGCCTCCGGGCACATCTTATCACACCCTGGTGCTTATTGAGCCAATCCATTCCTAGAATGAGATCCAAACCTTGGCATTCTATTAGGATGGGTTCGGCCCAGAATATTGTGCCTAGGATATCTACCCATACCCTTGGACTATAGGAATGGGCTTGGCTTTGTTTGCCGGGGGTGGCTATTAATACGGGTCTTGATAATTCACATATGTTCAGATTATTCTTCTCCACAAAAGTTGTTGATATAAATGAGTGTGTAGCTCCAGTATCAAATAATACCACTGTAAGGGCCGAATGTACTGTGAACTTACCCATTATGATCTCGGGTGCGGCCTGAGCTTCCACGGCGGAGACGTGGTTGACACGAGCGCGGACGGCAGGGTTGGTTGCAACTCCTTGTGCACGCTTGGGGTGGGGGCACTGGTGAGAATAATTCCCTTCCTGGAGGCAGTTGAAGCAGATCACGGGCTTGCCGTGCTTGTCGCGTAGGATCTCTGCTTTCTTTGCAGGGACGGGTGGAGCGGCCGGTGCGGCGGGAGCGGGGCGAGGATGTCTGGCTCCAGCGTTGGCAGCGGGTGGTGCTGGACGGTACACTAGGCATGGATGATATTGGGGCACCGGTGGGGGAGGTGCATAGCGGGGCCTCTGCGCCATGCCTTGATTCTGGCGAAAGGCGATCATTCTTTTCTTTTTCAGGTCGACCTTGTTTTGTTCGGTCTCTTGAATGATTGCCTTGTTAACCAACTTCTAAAAGTTGGCATAATCTCCGGAGACCAGCTGAAGGGAAAGCTCGTCCTTCAGCCCCCGGAGGAACTTAGATTGCCTGGCCGTATCAGTACGGACCTCCTCAGGCGCATACCGGGCCAACCATTTGAACTCATGCAGATATTCTGTTACGGACCTGCTGCCTTGCTGCAGGTCCCTAAATTCTTGTTGCTTCTGGGCGATAATGTCGTCGGGGATGTGGGCTGCGCGGAAGGCGGTGGAGAACTCTGCCCAAGTGTGGACGTGTCCCTCGGGCAGAGTCTCGCGTAGGTTTTCCCACCATTCCGTGGCAGGACCTTGGAGTTGGTGGGCAGCGAAGGCTACCCTCTCCTGCTTAGTGCAGGTCAGGAGATCCAACTTCTTTCTAATTGCTCTCAGCTAGTCACCAGCCTCCATGGGGTTGGTGGTGCTGGAGAACGTGGGAGGGCAGACTCGGAGAAACTCCGAGAGCTGAGAGGCGGGTGTAGGAGCGAGAGTGGCGGGGCGAGGTATCTCGAGCTGCTGCTGGTGAAGGCGGAAGAATTGAGCCTACTGCTCCTTCATCTGATTCTGCTGCTGTTGCATTTGGTTTAGCAGTGCGGCTACCAGCTGATTCTGGTTGGCCATCATCTCGGCCAACGTGGGGTGGTTGGCGACTGGGGCTTGCCTCTGCCCAGTCGCTCACCATTGGGGCATGTTGCCGTTGTCCCCTCCGTTCTAGGGAGCATCGGAGCCCTGGGTGTTAGTCATCCTGAAGTTTCCAAAATAGACAACACTCTCTTAGGGGAAATGATACTAAGCTTTATTTCAAAAATGTGTCATCCTTACGATTACATTTATGTCTTTTATTTAATCTTCACCCATGCCTTATGAGAAACCAAGGGTTGGTTTCGGTGTTTTGTGATGAGTGATTGACAGGCTTTTTACCTTCTGTTCGAAGGGTACCTCCGAAGGGGCTTCGGAGGTGTGACCTCCGAAGGGGCTTCGGAGGTGGTTCTTCGAAGGGTGTTCGGAGGTGTTTGCTAGCTGCAGCTGTTGCAGCGGAGTGTGCCTGTCGGAGGGGTCCGGCAGTACACGATGACTGGGTTCGTACCGATGGCTTCGGTACTTTGGGCGGTACACCGGAGTGTGTACCGGAGGTTGTTAACCCGGAGAGGTCTCCGGAGTACTGGATACACTTGTTTGCTTGTCGGTGGTGCGCAGGGACTTCGGAGGCGACGGACAGGGTTCGAGCCGGGTGAACCTGGGTCAAGCGGGAGGCTTGATGCCAGGGGAGCAGGGAGCTCCGTCACGGTGGCTGCGAAGGTGGTCCGGGTCGGTCCTCGGGTCGAGGCGTGCCAGGTGAAGGCAGAGAGTGCGGAGCGTGGCTCCGGCTGAAGGTACTCCGAGACAAAGTCCTCGGAGGTGAGGCACTTCGAAGGTACTCCGAATGGAGTGACTTCGGAGTTGGTGGATCAAGTCCTCTGCGGAGGCAAGGAGTTCGAAGTGTGCTCCGGATGGAGATACTCGAAGGTGGCCCGACGAAGGTCTCAGAAGTCGAGGCGCATCGAAGGCATGGTCCGGGTGAGGCTCGTCGAGGAGTGTGCTCGGGGTGAGGCACTGCGACAGAGTGCTCATGGAATGCTTCATGCGGAGGCCTTGGACGAAGGAGGGACTTCGAAGGGTGGTACTCCGAAGGTGGGGCTTCGGAGAGAGGATGACTTGTGGTGCTTCGGCCATGCATGGCTTCGGTACACGGACGGACAGTGTTCGAGCTGGGAGTAGCTGCGAAGCCGTGGTGATCCACTCCGGAGGTGGTGGTGCGAAGGCCCAAGAGCTTTGACGGCTTCGGCTCAAAACCGTCACTATATCGAAGGACTTCTTCGGCGGAGCGAAGGCCAACAGGCTGCAGGCTTCTCGCCGAAGCTTCCGCACCCCTCGCGTGCGAAGGGAGGTTCCAGAAGTCAACACTATAAAGGCTGACACTGTCTGTTCTGAAAAAGGCTGACACTGTCCCCTCTGCAGCTGACAGAGAAGCCTCCAAAATAAAGGTGGACTACCTTTTGTACCCCTTAGTTCTGAAGAGACAAAATGAATGTAAACCCTAGGGGTAAAGTAGTCACTTCCTTAGGATGAATCCATGGGCTATAAATATGGGGGCTCGGTAGGTAACATTTAACACTTTGAGCATTTACTGTTGAGCTCCTGTACACATACCTCGCTGGTTTTCATCCAGAGTTCAATATATTTTGTGTTCCTTGTTCAAGCGGCGAAGCCCTGCATCTTTGTGCTTTTGCTTGAGCTCGCTTTACATACCTCGCTAGTTTTAGTTCACCGAAGCCTGTCTTGGCGAAGGGTGTTTTTCTCGCGAAGTGTGTTTTTCAGTGTGCTGTCGCTCTGTGTAACACGAGGCAAGACCTCGCTGCTTACTAGCGAAGCCCTGGTCGTATCCCGTTGTGCTTCTTGTGTCGAAGCCCTTAGCGTGGTCCGTTTTGTGTGCGTGTAGACCTTCGCGTACAAAGCCCAGCACCAGTTGCTGTCGCCAAGTCCTTGGTCGAAGTCCTCAGAGGGCTGTCCGCTCTTGCGAAGGGTGAAGTGCGAATGTTGCTCGAAGCACCCTGTGTGCGGAGCCTGCACTGACTTAGCAGAGTAGGTTTTCAAGGGTTGTTAGTGGAGTGAAGTCTTCTTGGCTTCGAACTTTTGCTCCTCCGAAGCCTGTGTTCGAAGGTGTTGAAGTACCTCCGAACCAGACCTTCGAAGGTAGTGTTCGAAGCCTGTTCCGCAGAAGACAGAACTGAACCGAAGGCTAAGTTTTAGCCCGAAATTTTAAAAAAGCTCCCATTCACCCCCCCTCTGGTCGCCGTTTCCGGTCCAACAATTGGTATCAGAGCGGGTTAAGATCACCAGTTGACCTTAACCGGTTTTGTGATCTGTTGGCGACATGGATAGAGGCAGTAAAATTCCTCTGTTCGATGGGACAGATTTTGCATACTGGAAGGTGCGCATGGAGGCTTACTTGTTAAGCCAAGGAAATGCAATTTGGGAGATTGTGGACTCACAATACTCCATCCCTGAGACTCGCACCTCTCAAACAGAGAAGGATCAGTATAATGCCAATTCCAAGGCAAGAAATATACTGTTCATCGGTTTGAGCCGGAGTGAGTTCGATAGGGTGCAGCACCTTAGGACTGCTAGGGAAATTTGGACAACGCTCACTATTTTTCATGAGGGCTCTACTCAGATTAAGGCCAGGCGCCAAAGCACCTACAACCAACAGTATCAGCTGTTTGTGCAGGCACCTGGTGAATCTATAGATGCCATGTTTTCGCGCTTTGATGCTATAGTGAGTAACTTGCGATCCAACGGGACGCTTGCTTACAGTGATCATGATAGGGCTATCAAGCTTCTCTATGCTCTTGACCGTAGCATATGGGAAGTGAAGATATCCAGCATTGAGGAGTCCACAGGCTATGACACCTTGACCTGTGATGAACTCTTTAGCAAGCTGAAGTCCACAGAGATTGCCAAGGCATCTCTTGCAGTGCACAGAAGCTCTTTGCCACAGCCATTGGCATTGGTTTCTAGCACTAGTCGTGGCACCACTGCAGAACCTAGCACATCAGGCACTTGTGTTCTTGCAGATGGTTTTGCTTTGTCCTCCCTGGTCTCCGTCACAAAGGAGCAGGTGGACACTCTAGCTGATGATGAGCTTGCTCTCATTGCCCGGAGGTTCACCCGCTTTCATCATGAGAGACGGGATCAGAGGAGAAGTGGTTTTAGTGGCTGCTATGAATGTGGCGACACTTCTCACATTAAGGCAAATTGCCCCAAGGTCAAGAAGAGAGAAGAGAGTGACCGCCCCAAATTCCACAAAAAGGAGAGGAAGCCCTTTGTGAAGGGCAAGCACGGCAAGATGGCTAAGAAAGTAGCCAAGGCCGCTTCCAGAGCCTTTGTTGCTGCTCTCAGCGACATCGACACTTCCTCATCTGAGGAGTCGAGCTCTGTGGAGGAGGAGTCCCCAAGGAAGGAGGACAAGAAGGACAAGAAGGGACGTGACTTCACCGGCCTTTGCTTCATGGCCGACAGCGATCACAGCGGCGATGAGCTTGACTCATCTGAGGTAAACCTATCATCTGACCAGCTTCTAATTAAATTAGATGAACTGAATGAAGTAGTGCTTGGTCAGGATAGATTACTTGTGCAAGCCGCTAGAGAAAGAAAAGACCTTAGACTTAGGCTAGAAAATGTTTCTACTGAATATGCCATGCTTAAGTCTAAGTATGATGATGCTGAATGTGAATCATGTTCTGTTGTCATGAGTGAGCTTGCTCAGTTGCGTTCTTTACATGCTCAAACTCTCTCTGAGCTTGAGACTGCACAGAAGCAGCTTTTGGAGGTGGATTCTAGACCTCATGATGTTATTGATTGCATGAACTGCTCTTTATTACGCGATAGCATTAATTTACGTGATAAGCATGTTCATGATTTGGAGGCTAGATTGGAGAGGGCCGGTAGTTCTAAGGATGTGCAACCTGTTTGTGACACCTGCATTACCCTTAAGGACCAGCTAGGCACTGTTAGAGAGCGAGCTGAAAACCTCATGTCAGAAAATGAATACCTTCTTTCTGTGGTGAACAAATGCACTGAGGGGAAGAGTAGGATGGATTTACTCTTGGCCAAGACCAAGTTGTGTGCTGACAGAGCCGGGGTAGCTCTAGGTTTGGGCTTTGAGAGGATAGCTTCAGACAGTAAGACCAAAACTGTTTTTACCTCTCCCACCACCCTAGAGAAAGAGAGAGCTCTGTTGGACACCCCATCAGCCAAAAAGCCTACCCATCCACCAAAGAAAACCACTCCTCCTACCAAGAAAAATCCTCCCAAGAAAACCACTCAAAAGAAACCCAAGGAGCCTGTGAGAGTTGCTCCTGTGACCCATGAGAGTGCCCCCAGGAGAGTGTTTCACTGTTCTTATTGTCAGCGGGCGGGTCATTTGATTGGTTTCTGTTTCCGTCGCGTCAAGGATGAGCGACGTGCTCAGGCGATGAGTTACCAGGACATGCATTACCCATCTTTAGGTATGCATGAGTCTGAGTTCTACTCTCGTCCTGCTTTTGAGGCTCCTCGTGCTTCTCGGAGAGGTTTTGCTCCTCGAGGTCTTCACCATGTTCCATATGATGGTAGACCTCGGGCTGGCAGATTTGTACCTCGTCAGAGTAGGAGACCTCGACATGCTTTGCGTTCTTTGCATGTAGGTAGACCTCGCACTTTGCATCATTCTGATTATTATGTGCGTAGACCGTCTGCTTTTACTGTGCCTACTACTCGTGTCTCTCAGTGCTGGATGCCTCGTCATTATTTTACTCACCCCAGCACTGAGCGATCGAGACGCTCTTATCATGTGTAGGCGACAGGTCGAGGCTTGGAGGGCACGTGGATCATGGACTCTGGTTGTTCGCGCCACATGACCGGAGATGCAGCTTGGTTCTCCAGCCTCACCACAACCAAGCAAAGGGAACATATCACCTTCGGAAACAATCGAAGGAGTAGAGTGAAAGGTAAAGGTGTGGTAAGAATTAATTCAAACTTCACTCTCATAGATGTTGCTTTGGTTGAAAACCTGGGATACAATTTGCTGTCTGTATCTCAGTTGCTTGATGAGGGCTTCGAAGTGCGATTTCATCGCGATACTTCGCAAGTGCTCAATTCTGATGGCGTTGTGGTGTGTAAGATCTTTAGAGTTGGGAGAGTTTTTGGAGCTGATTTTTCAGAGTCATCTGGTTCTTCTCATTGTCTTGTTGCACATTCGACTTCTGAGCTTTGGAAGTGGCATAGGAGACTAGGGCATATGAGCTTTGAGTTGCTCGCTCGTCTGAGCGCCCTAGGTCTGATCCGAGGATTGCCCAAGCTCAAGTTTGAGAAGAATTTAGTTTGCGCTCCTTGTCGACATGGAAAAATGATTGCCGCTTCGCATTCGCCAGTCACCACAGTGATGACTGAACAGCCCGGAGAACTTCTCCATATGGACACTGTAGGTCCTTCTCGGGTTAGTTCTTTAGGCGGCAAGTGGTATGTTTTAGTTATTGTCGACGATTACTCTCGCTACTCTTGGGTCTTCTTTCTTGCCAGCAAGGATGAAGTGTTTTCACATTTTCGGAGCTTGGCTTTGAGACTTTTCACTGAACTCCCTGGTGCATTAAAATTCATTCGAAGCGATAATGGCACCGAGTTCAAAAATAGTCTCTTTGTTGACTTTTGCATGGAGCATGGCATAGAACATCAATTCTCTGCTCCGCGGGTTCCTCAACAGAACGGTGTTGTTGAGAGGAAGAACCGCACTTTGGTTGAGATGGCTAGGACGATGCTTGATGAGCATAGGACTCCTAGAAAATTCTGGGCTGAGGCCATGAACACTGCTTGCTACATCTCAAACCGAATTTTCTTGCGCTCAATTTTAAACTTGACATCTTATGAGCTGCGTTTTGGGAGACAGCCCAAGGTTACTCATCTTCGAGTTTTTGGCTGTCGCTGCTTTATCCTAAAACGTGGTAACTTGGATAAATTTGAGTCGCGATCTTCTGACGGGATCTTTTTGGGTTATACTACTCATGGTCATTCTTATCGTGTTTATAACTTGGAAACTAACACTGTCATCGAGTCATGTGATGTGACTTTTGATGAATCAACCCCCTCTGTTAGTTCTGCTTTTGAATAGGCAAATGAACACGACATGGAACAGACCTTATTCGAAGACGAAGATCCCGGAGAATTCGAGGATGATCCCCTACTACCCTCGACATCAACCCCCGAAGCTGACCCCGCTTCTACTACTTCGGCACGAGGTCCCGAAGCAACTACCTCAACATCGGTCATCTTGGACCACTCCAACGCACAAGTTGAGGGGGAGACTGCATCCCGCCGCGAGGCTCCACATCATGTCCAAAGGATGCACCCTCCCGAGCAGATCATTGGTGAGCTTGATCAAAGGGTAACACGCTCTCATGCCCATTTCACTAATGCTGCTTTTGTTGCTTCTTTCGAGCCTTTAGATGTTAGTCATGCACTTTCTGATTCTAGTTGGATCAATGCCATGCATGAAGAGCTTGAGAATTTTGAAAGAAACCAAGTCTGGACTTTAGTTGACCCTCCACCAAATGTTCATTTCATTGGAACAAAATGGATTTTTAAAAATAAACAAGGGGAGGATGGGACAATTGTTAGAAATAAGGCTAGACTTGTAGCTCAGGGCTTTTCTCAACTAGAAGGGATTGATTTTACTGAAACTTTTGCACATGTTGCTCGCCTTGAGGCCATTAGGATTTTGCTTGCCTTTGCAACATCCCGGGGATTCAAACTCTATCAAATGGATGTCAAAAGTGCTTTTCTTAATGGCTTCATAGGTGAAGATGTTTATGTAAAACAACCCCCTGGTTTTGAAAACCCCAAGTACCCACATAAAGTCCTTAAACTTCATAAGGCTCTTTATGGACTCAAGCAGGCCCCTCGGGCGTGGTATGATAGACTTAAGTCTTTTCTGCTTGAGCGAGGGTATTTGATGGGCTCTGTTGATAAAACTTTGTTTACTCTCAAGCATGGCAAAGATTTCCTCCTAGTGCAGATTTATGTGGATGATATCATCTTTGGTGGCTCTTCTCATGCTTTGGTTGCCGAGTTTGCAGATACCATGAGCAGGGAATTTGAAATGTCAATGATGGGTGAACTCACCTTTTTCCTTGGTTTGCAAATCAAGCAAAGCAAACAAGGTACTTTTGTCCACCAGACAAAGTACACCAAGGACCTGCTCAAGAAGTTCGACATGTCCGATGCGAAGCCCCTCGCCACTCCAATGGCTACATCTGTAGCATTGGACCCTGACGAAGATGGAGAAGCCGTAGATCAGAAAGAGTTCCGGAGCATGATCGGCTCCCTCCTTTACTTGACTGCCACGAGGACGGACATACACTTCGCTGTGTGTCTGTGCGCTCGTTTTCAGGCTTCACCACGAGCTTCGCACCGCCAAGCGGTTAAGCGCATTCTAAGGTATCTCAAACACACCCTTGAATTTGGCATATGGTATTCATCATCTTCATCTTTATGTCTTAGAGGCTATTCAGATGCGGATTTTGCTGGGTGTAGAATTGATAGGAAGAGTACCTCTGGTACTTGTCATTTTCTGGGTACTTCTCTGGTTTGCTGGTCTTCCCGCAAACAGTCTAGTGTTGCACAATCGACGGCTGAGGCCGAATATGTTGCTGCAGCTAGCTGTTGCTCTCAGATTTTGTGGATGGTTTCCACTTTGCGGGATTTCGGGTTAGATTATAAGAGTGTTCCACTTTTCTGTGATAACACTAGTGCTATTTGTATTGCAAACAACCCGGTTCAGCACTCCAGAACCAAACACATTGATGTACGGTACCACTTTCTCAGAGATCACAATGAGAAGGGTGATATTGAACTTCAATATGTTGATACCCAACACCAGCTTGCCGATATTTTTACAAAACCCCTCGATGCTTCTCGATTTGCTTACTTGCGTGGGGAACTTGGTATTTGTCATCCCTACGGCATTTCGTGAGGGGGAGCTGATTTTAATTGACTTGCATATGCTCATTATGTGTGGAATTGCATTTACATCTTTTGCTATTATATGCCTGCTTTTAACTCAAAGAATTCATGACAGCTCAGCTCTATGAAATATGTCTGGAACATTGATTGTGCATGATGTTTTATTTTCTAAAATCAAAACTTGCTCACTGCTCAATCGTGTATCTAGCTTGTTTAGGCAGGACTGCTTTTAGCTATCTTTTATCTACTTGTCAGCAAGACACTGTTCTTTGGATGCTAAAAGTTGCAACTTGAAAAATTGTGTTCTTTTTCATGGATATTCATCAAAATAATTCATTCTTCTGAAACAAAATCAAAAATCCATGATTTGCCTGGTTTAAATGAAAAGATCCAGGAGGGTTTGTTTGTCGCACTACTCTATTCTAGACTGCTTACCATTGCACTTTGGTCTGAACTGGGATAGTGTAGTGTATGCCAAAATCACCGCCTTAAGCTTCAGATGGCTTTCATGCCTAGGCTTGGCTTGATTGGAAAGTATAAGGTGGACAAACAAATAACCCCTGGCATTAAGAAAAGAACAACAAATTTAATTGCTCATCAAGTTTGCTTTCAACAGCTCCTTTTGAACAAGACTTGTCTGTCTAGGGTAGAATTTGTTAGCTTTGCGCAGTCCTTGCCTTCACATGTCTAGCTGCTGTGATTAAGTGGTGATGCTTTTACTTCAAAATGACAAAATCACATGCCATCATCTTGTTTCACAGATTGTTAAATTGAGCTGAGCACATGAACATTGGTATTACTGTTGGCATATTTTTGCATTATATGTCTTTGCAATTCTATTCATTTCGAAGCTTTGCATCTTTTAACTGCTCCTTGATGCTTGCATTGCCAAAGGGGGAGATTTGATGTGTTCTCTGCCGCAAGAAGGCATAATTTCGCAAGGGGAAAGATTTTTGACATAAAGGGGAAGAAAAATTTGCTTAACTCAGGGGGAGTTCTTATCAAGGGGAGATTTGCCAAAAAGGGCTTTTACTCTTTTGAGAAAGGGGGAGAAAAATTCTTTTATCAAGTGACATGTTTTGGCTCTTTTCTGAGTTTTTATGGTCACTTGTGTGCTGAAATTTTTAAATTTTCTTGAACTTGGATTTGGTTGTCAATGCACTCATCAAGGGGGAGATTGAGAAACCAAGGGTTGGTTTCGGTGTTTTGTGATGAGTGATTGACAGGCTTTTTACCCTCTGTTCGAAGGGTACCTCCGAAGGGGCTTCGGATGTGTGACCTCCGAAGGGGCTTCGGAGGTGGTTCTTCGAAGGGTGTTCGGAGGTGTTTGCTAGCTGCAGCTGTTGCAGCGGAGTGTGCCTGTCGGAGGGGTCCGGCAGTACACGATGACTGGGTTCGTACCGATGGCTTCGGTACTTTGGGCGGTACACCGGAGTGTGTACCGGAGGTTGTTAACCCGGAGAGGTCTCCGGAGTACTGGATACACTTGTTTGCTTGTCGGTGGTGCGCAGGGACTTCGGAGGCGACGGACAGGGTTCGAGCCGGGTGAACCTGGGTCAAGCGGGAGGCTTGATGCCAGGGGAGCAGGGAGCTCCGTCACGGTGGCTGCGAAGGTGGTCCGGGTCGGTCCTCGGGTCGAGGCGTGCCAGGTGAAGGCAGAGAGTGCGGAGCGTGGCTCCGGCTGAAGGTACTCCGAGACAAAGTCCTCGGAGGTGAGGCACTTCGAAGGTACTCCGAATGGAGTGACTTCGGAGTTGGTGGATCAAGTCCTCTGCGGAGGCAAGGAGTTCGAAGTGTGCTCCGGATGGAGATACTCGAAGGTGGCCCGACGAAGGTCTCAGAAGTCGAGGCGCATCGAAGGCATGGTCCGGGTGAGGCTCGTCGAGGAGTGTGCTCGGGGTGAGGCACTGCGACGGAGTGCTCATGGAATGCTTCATGCGGAGGCCTTGGACGAAGGAGGGACTTCGAAGGGTGGTACTCCGAAGGTGGGGCTTCGGAGAGAGGATGACTTGTGGTGCTTCGGCCATGCATGGCTTCGGTACACGGACGGACGGTGTTCGAGCTGGGAGTAGCTGCGAAGCCGTGGTGATCCACTCCGGAGGTGGTGGTGCGAAGGCCCAAGAGCTTTGACGGCTTCGGCTCAAAACCGTCACTATATCGAAGGACTTCTTCGGCGGAGCGAAGGCCAACAGGCTGCAGGCTTCTCGCCGAAGCTTCCGCACCCCTCGCGTGCGAAGGGAGGTTCCAGAAGTCAACACTGTAAAGGCTGACACTGTCTGTTCTGAAAAAGGCTGACACTGTCCCCTCTGCAGCTGACAGAGAAGCCTCCAAAATAAAGGTGGACTACCTTTTGTACCCCTTAGTTCTGAAGAGACAAAATGAATGTAAACCCTAGGGGTAAAGTAGTCACTTCCTTAGGATGAATCCATGGGCTATAAATATGGGGGCTCGGTAGGTAACATTTAACACTTTGAGCATTTACTGTTGAGCTCCTGTACACATACCTCGCTGGTTTTCATCCAGAGTTCAATATATTTTGTGTTCCTTGTTCAAGCGGCGAAGCCCTGCATCTTTGTGCTTTTGCTTGAGCTCGCTTTACATACCTCGCTAGTTTTAGTTCACCGAAGCCTGTCTTGGCGAAGGGTGTTTTTCTCGCGAAGTGTGTTTTTCAGTGTGCTGTCGCTCTGTGTAACACGAGGCAAGACCTCGCTGCTTACTAGCGAAGCCCTGGTCGTATCCCGTTGTGCTTCTTGTGTCGAAGCCCTTAGCGTGGTCCGTTTTGTGTGCGTGTAGACCTTCGCGTACAAAGCCCAGCACCAGTTGCTGTCGCCAAGTCCTTGGTCGAAGTCCTCAGAGGGCTGTCCGCTCTTGCGAAGGGTGAAGTGCGAATGTTGCTCGAAGCACCCTGTGTGCGGAGCCTGCACTGACTTAGCAGAGTAGGTTTTCGAGGGTTGTTAGTGGAGTGAAGTCTTCTTGGCTTCGAACTTTTGCTCCTCCGAAGCCTGTGTTCGAAGGTGTTGAAGTACCTCCGAACCAGACCTTCGAAGGTAGTGTTCGAAGCCTGTTCCGCAGAAGACAGAACTGAACCGAAGGCTAAGTTTTAGCCCGAAATTTTAAAAAAGCTCCCATTCACCCCCCCTCTGGTCGCCGTTTCTGGTCCAACACCTTATATTTTACATGGGTGGCAATACAATCCAAAACATTAAAAAGGAAAACAAACAATCGTAAAGTCTACATCTAAGGCAGCTCGGGGGACGACTCGACCACGGGCTCGGTGGAGATGGTCGGGGTCGTGGAGCTGGAGGGTCCGGCGGGAGGTGCGCTGTGGGAAATCCTCTTAGGCCTCACTGTGGGGATCCAAAGCGATTTCCGCTTGCGGGGCGGAAGGGGGGCGACCTACTCGAGATCCTTCTGCAGCTCCTTTAGCTGATGGCGTAGCTGTGTGGTGATGATGGCGCCTTGGCATAGGAGCTCGTTCTGACGCCTCAACTCCTCTACCTCGGTGGTCAAGTGATGGTTCTGCTGGACCTGGCGACGAAGATCAGCATTCTCGTGGTTCAGATTCTCCAAGGTATGGGGGTAGAAGTCGATGGTGTCATGTTGGCTATCAGCGTCGAGGACGGCTACATGTGGAGATTGTCCATGGCCTCCAAAATCCTCATGGTGCGAGCGATGGCGAAGTTGCTCTGTGTGAGGGGGCTGATATAGATGCTGCGGTGACTCCCAGGTGTGCGCATGGGCATGAAGCGGTAGACGGTGTCACGGAGGTGGCTGTCGTAAAACAGTCGAAGCTCGGAGAGGGCCTGGAGTGCAGCACGCTGGCTGGCCACCACGAATGAAGGTCCTCCAACTCCATGTGTGTAGAAGGGAGGCTACGTGGGCGAGGAGCGTATGATGACCGTGACCTCGCAGTAGCTCTCGCTCGCATCAGGAAAGATCATGTGGAACGTGGGCTCGTGGGTGAATCCAAAGAAGTCGACGAGCATGCAAAGCTCGCGGATGAACCCGGCCTCGTCGTGAAGAGTCCCGCTCATGGTATGGACCGGCATCTACAAAAGAGAGAAATTTTTTGTGAAAACTTCAGAAGATCAGAGGGTAAGTAGTTTTGTAAGAAAATATAGCTAATATAAGTCCTAGGGTTAGGTCTTTTTGGCTTCCTACAGTCAAGTCGGCTCTAATACCATCTTGTCACGCCCAGATTTAATAAATCCGAACCTTTATTGAAATTCCATAGAAAATCAATAAATCAAGACGTTCATCACACGACCACGTTCAATACGATCAATCATTCACGGTTCGTAGACCGTATTAGTACAAAAGTGAATAAAGTGAAGAGAAACTAATAAAACAAGGGTCCTAGATGAACGCCTCCTTCCAGTCTCGCCTTGACTGGGTCGCTACTCCAGACCTTCATCCTCCTCGTAGTAGATGGGCTCTAGTGGTGTAAGTCAACGGGGGTGAGTACAAACGTAGTCAGCAAGCCACCGGATGAAAATAAAATGCAGAGTAATAACAAGGGAGATAATGGCTAATTTTGCGGAAAAGCATAACTTGTAAAGCAATTAAATGTGATCAATTTATTAGTACTGAAATGTAAACATGTGTATGCATCATCATCTTCTAACTCGAGGGGTACAGTCAGCCCACCCTCGCTCAACAGTCCTTACATGCCATGAATAACTCAACCATTCAAACAACAATAAACTAACTGCGAGTAGTCACACAACCCGCCCTTGACCGTGGGCTCGGCTTTTCGAAAAGATTAAATACTCTGATCAGAGATGTACTACTATACCCACAAGACACGCACTCGTCACTTACACCAAAGTGTCACGAGATGACCCATACCATGGGAACTCGTGCCAAAACCTTCCATATGGTCCGCCTCGACCCGACAGCACCCTCTTATGGGTTTCATATGGTGCCCCTTGCCGCCTCCACTATGGTGCATCGAGTCGGATTGTTCCATACATTCAGTTAGGACTTACCCATTAGACTTGTGGTTAGTATGGAAGTACTTTGCAATAGATCCCGCAGACCGGTCCTTATAGTGCCCCGGTTGTGACCAACCAATGCCCTAGCTTGCACCCGGAACCCACCATACTTATAACATAGCCAACTCCAATAGAGTCCAGAGACGAGAATAATGGGGAAATTCATATAGTAGAATCCATCTATATACGACTCATTCTCTTTATCCTATAGCATTTGTGTCGGTACATTGGACACTAGCTAATATAATATTTGTAGAGTGACAAGGAGTGTTGGCTCAATAATCATGGCTTGGGTTTGCACACTAGGACGGGGATCTAATAAATATAGTGTAGGGCTTGATATTTGACTAATGCAATATTATCCTATGAGTTATAGCGATAATTTATTAAAACATGGGCTCAATGATGATCAAAATGGGGGTTGTGACTTGCCTTGTTCAGCAAATGGTGAACGTGTAATCTTGGGATAGAACTCCGGCTCCTCGACGAACTCGTAGTCTTCTCGATACAGAAAAAGTAAACATAGCATTCAATAAACAACTAAATATCACAAAACAATAA
Source organism: Zizania palustris (assembly GCA_019279435.1). Lineage (NCBI taxonomy): Eukaryota > Viridiplantae > Streptophyta > Magnoliopsida > Poales > Poaceae > Zizania > Zizania palustris. The sequence continues at coordinate 11,587,484 of JAAALK010000081.1, read as the reverse complement.
GCATACAAGTATTAGGGGTTTTATTAGGTGAAATAAAGTTTTATTATTCTAAAGTTATGTGAAAAACATTAAAGATTAATTTTTAAGGCTTTTCCCAATTTATTTTCTGAATTTACAATTTTATCCCTAAGGGGTTTTATTTATTTAATTAATAATATTTTTTTGAGCAACAGGGACATACTGTTTTTATGGCATTATTGTGTAGAGAATAAAATTCTGAATTTAACAAAATTTGAATGGTGAAATTTGGAGTTAAAATGAGCAAGTTATGAAATTTCAAAATTTAAACCTTTTTCTGGAATTTTATTTAAACGGAAAATGAGCTTTAGTCCACGGTGAGCCAGGCCCACGGTGAACCGTGTTACTATACATGTGGACTGGATCGATCTGGACCGTCCGATCTAGATCAAGTGGCCAGGCGCGAGGCGGGATGGCATAAGTGGCGATCGACGGCTGTGAGGCCTCGATACCGCTTTGACTAGATCGACGACTCTGGTTAAATCCCTATGGGATTTAATCGATGCCATCCGATTACAAACGTGTGGCCAGGAATGGATCCGGCACGACACACGTGTAAGGGGTGTTTACCCCCTTCGTCTCCGACTCCGGCGGGGCAACGGCGAGCAATTCCGGCGTCGGTGAGGGTTCACTGGCCAAGCTAAGGCCTAAAACGGAAAGTGGGGATCACGGGGAGTACGGGCGTACCGATGGTGGTGGTGGCGGCGAGCTCACGGCGACTGGCGTCGAAGAGGGGCGATGAAGGTCCCCCTGTACGGTGGTGGCGGCGGTGCTTCGACGGTGTCCTAGCCCAACGGAGGCTAGGCCGGTGATGGGCGGAAGATGGCGGTCGCAGAGGTGGCGTCGGTGAGGGCAGCGGTGGTGCGGGTCGTCGGCAAGGTTTTGCCGGAGTCAAAATAGAGGGGAAACCCGAAAAAGGGCGGCGGGGCTCGGGAAGGTGTGGCTAATGGCAAAGGAGCGTGGCCTGGGCTGCGGTGAGTGCCGGGGTACTTATAGGGGTCACCAGCGGTGGATATGGCAAGCGAAACGGAGGAAACCCGAAAGTGTTCCTTCCATATTCCGGTGAGGCTTACATATGCACGGATAGGCTTCCATAATCACGAATCCGCGTCGGCATTAGATGGAATGAGGTCGCCGGCGATCAGGGGTAACGAATCCAGGGTCGGATCGACGAGATCGGGTGGCCGACGGCGGGAATTCGGAAGGATATCGTCGGGAAAGGAAAGGGGGGAATTCCATCGGAGACGATGGATCCGACAGGTGGCCCCCACCTGTCGGCGGGCGATCCTAAAACGGAAGGGCCGACAGGAGGACCCGGTCAGTCAGAGAGATAGGGACGGGCTCGAGTGGCTGACATGTGGGCCGAGGCGGGGTGCGGGCGGGAAAGAGAGGAGGGAGTTGGCGCCGATAGGTCAGCCCCACCTGTCAGTGACGTACGGCTGGGTTGGGCTGGGTTGGAGGCGAATTGAGGGTTGAGGCCCATTAAGAATAAAAATGTTTTTCTGATTTAAAATAATTCTAGTAATTCATTTATTTGTTTAAGGGTTGATCCACTGTCGATAAAAATTTGTAAAAATTCCTAAAATTATGTCTTGGCCTCTAGAGTATTCCATAAATTTTCCAAGTCCAAATTATGAATATTTCTCCCTGTTTGGCTTTAATACAGCTCTTTTAGGGTTTTCTTTAATAAATAATTCCATAAATTCTTTGAATAATATATTTCCTTTATTTTATTTATTTTTAAATATGGGGGTGTTACACTAACCCTGCCCTGTCAGCACACATTTTGGTTTTATCCAAAAGCAAATCCATTTTACACTTCCCTTCAATGCATTTGTCTACCATGGAAAGCATATAATCATTCTCACACTTAAGTTTCTACTTGCTCTCTAGCGAAGTTGAGTTGGTCCTTCAGGATGATGTAGGTGGAACATGATGGCTGCACATCCTTAGAACACTCAGCACTCTCCAATCTAGCCTTAAGCTCATCAATATGCTTATCTCTTAGATTAATGCTTTCAACAAGTAAAGGACAATTTAAGCATTCATTGATGACACAAGGAGTAGAATCCACCTCCAAGAGTTGCTTCTGAACATTTTCAAGTTTTTCAAGGTTTTGAGCATGAATCAGATGCAACCGAGCAAGTTCATCCATAACAACAAGACACGACTCACATTCAACAATTTCAGACTTAGACTTCAACAAAGCAAGTTTAGTCGAAAGTGATTCAATTTTAAGCTTTAGTTCCTTTTGTTCTTTAGCAGCAAGTTTAAGCAGTCTATCTTGTGAAATAATTGCATCATGTAACTCATCATTTTGAACAAGTAATTGGTCAAGTGGTCAAGTGATAGACTAACCTCAGATGAGTAAAGCTCATCGCTGTTGTGCTTATCATTGGCCATGAAGCAGAGGCCGTTGACGTCCTTCATCTTTTCCTTCTTTTCTTCAATCTTGCCTGGTTCTTCTTCATCAGAGCTTGGTTCTTCACTCGAGGTGTTGTCGATGTCACTGAGTGCAGCCACGAAAGCTCTAGCCATCCTTTTTGCCACTTTTCCTCTTTTGCCTTTGAAGTATAGTTTTTTGTCTCTTTTTTGATATTTGTGTTCATGTTCATTCTTGGCTTTAAGTTTTGGGCAATTGGCATTAATATGATTAAGATCACCGCACACAAAACACCCTCGAGAACCTCCTCTTCTTTGATCTCTTCTATCATTGTAGAACCTAGTGAACTTTTTGACTATAAGAGCAAGCTCTTCATCGTCCAATGTGTCCACTTTTTCTTTTGTGATAGAGACCAATGAAGACAAGGAAAAACCCCCAGATAAAGCACAAATTTCAGACACACTACCTCCAAACAAGGTGCCACTGCCCATTTTAGATTCCGCCCATTTCGAAGCTTTGCATCTTTTAAATGCTCCTTGATGCCTGCATTGCCAAAGGGGGAGAAATTTTTGAGTTCTCTGCAGCAAGGGGGTAAAATAATTCAGGGGGAGTTTTTATCTTGCAAATGGAAGATTTGCCGAAGGGGCTTTTACTCTTTTGAAAAAGGGGGAGGAAAATTGTTTTGTCAAGTGACATGATTTGGCTCGTTTCTGAGTTTTTATGGTCACTTGTGTGCTGAATTTTTTCAAAATTTTCTTGAACTTGAGTTTGGTTGTCAATGCACTCATCAAGGGGGAGATTGAGAAACCAAGGGTTGGTTTCAGAGTCTGTGATGAGTGATTGACAGATTTTATCCTCTGATTCGAAGAGGTCTCTCCGAAGGGGTTCGGAGGTTGCTTCACTGAAGGGTTCGGTGGGTTTTGGCTGCTGCAGCTGTTGCAGCGGAGTGTGCCTATCGGAGGGGTCCGACAGTACATGATAACTGGGTCGTACCGAAGGTCTCGGTACTTTGGGTGGTACACCGGAGTGTGTGCTGAAGGTTGTTTACCCGGAGAGGTCTCCAGGGTACTGGATACACTTGTTTGTTTGTCTGTGGTGCGCAGGTGAGTTCGGAGGTGACGGACGGTTCGCGGCAAGTGAACTTGGGTCAAGCGGGAGGCTTGATGCCAGGCGAGCGGGGAGCTCGGTCACGAAGGCTGCGAAGGGGTCGAGGTCGGACCTCGGGTCAAGGTGCGCCAGACGAAGGCAGAGAGTGCGGAGTGTGGCTCCGGCTAAAGGTACTCCGAGATGAAGTCCTTGGAGACGAGGCACTTCGAAGGGTACTCCGAATGGAGTAACTTCGGAGTATGGTGGACAAAGTCCTCAACAATGAGGCAAGGCATTCGAAGTGTGCTCCGGAGGGAGGCACTCGAAGGTATACCCGACGAAGGTCTCAGAAGTCGAGGTGCATCGAAGGCATGGTCCGGGTGAGATTCGTCGAGGAGTGTGCTCGGGGAGAGACACTGCGATGAAGTGCTCATGGAATGCTTCATGCGGAGGCGTTGGACGAGGGAGGGACTTCGAAGGGTGGTACTCCGAAGGTGGGGCTTTGGAGTGTGGCTGACTTGAGGTACTTCGGCCATGCATAGCTTTGGTACACGGGCTGACGGAGTTCGAGCTGGGAGTAGCTGCGAAGCCGTGGTGGTCCACTCCGGAGGTGATGGCGTGAAGGCTCAAGGGCTTTGACGGCTTCAGCTCAAAACTGTCACTGTATCGAAGGCTGACTTCGGTGAAGCGAAGGCCGTCAGGTTCAAGGCTTCTCACCGAAGCTACCGCACCCCTCGCGTGCGAAGGAGGGCTTCAGAAGAATCCAAGACTGCAAAGGCTGACCATGTCTGCTCTGCAAAAGCTGATGTTGTCTCCTCTGCGAAGCTGACAAAAGAAGCCTCCAAATAAAGTAGACTACCAGCTATACCCCCTGTTCTGATGAGACAAAAATAGTGTAAACCCTAGGGGTAAAGTAGTCTATTCACAGGGCTGAATAGTGCCTATAAATAGTGGAGGCTAGCCTAGGCCACAGTAACACTTTGTGCAGCCATTTTTGAGCTCCTGTGCTAGCCGCCACATACTCTTGTATTTAGTCTATGAGTTCATTTTGTGTTCCCTGTTCAAGCAATGAAACTTTGATTTTGTTTTCATTTATTGTTTGAACTTGTATGCCTACTTTGCACTGCATGTTTTGATTTCTCTGTGCACCATCTTATTCTGGGTTGAGTTTGTGCACTGGATCACATCTAGAGAAGTGTGTGAGAGGTCTGTTCATGTGAAGTGTGTGTTTTTCAGTGTCTGTTCGCTCTGTGTAAACTAGAGGCTAGACCTCTCTGATTACTAGCAAAGCATTGTCCTTGGGTTGAATCGAAGCCCATTTTCTTCCCTTGTCGAAGTCCTCGGCAAAGTGTGTTCTGTGTGCATTTAGACCTTCGAAATACGAATCCTAGTACCAGTTGCTAGTGCTAAGTGTTTAGTCGAAGTCCTCTGAGGGAAGTCTGCTTTTGCAAAGGGTGAAGTGCGAAGTCTGTTCGAAGGCACCTAGTGTGTGGAGCCTGCACTGACTTAGCAGAGTTGAGTTTTTGGGTGTTGTGGGTGGAGCGAAGTCTTCTTGGCTTCGAACTTTTGCTCCTTGCGAAGCCTGATTTTGGAGTTGTGAAATACCTCCGAACCAGAACTTCGAAGGGTGTGTTCGGAGCCTGTTCCGCAGAAGACTGAATTAAAACAGAAGGCTATTTTTAGTCTGAAATTTTAAAAGCTCCCATTCACCTCCCCTCTAGTCGCCGTTTCCGGTCCAACACTTATTGTAAGCTCTAGCTACTCTTCGCTTGTCTCTTTCTATTGCCTCTAGAGATCTCAATCTCTTATTAGGAATTTCTTCCAAATTTTCCTTCAAGAGAACTTCATAATCACTGATCAATAAGCCATCTTGCTTAAGTAACCTCAAAGAGCCAAGATTCACCTCTACTAGTAAAACGACCTCTTGTCCATATACCAACTCATATGAACTTACCTTGGTAGAACCGTGCTTCGATATCCTACATGTCGATAATGCCTTAGAAAGCATAGTATGGGCCTGACCATTGGCCTGAGCATAGTATGGTGGGGAGTTTATCAACTTTATACTATAAGATTTGGTAAACTCTCTAACTTCTTTAGAAACAAATGAAGTACCATGGTCCGTAGTAAGAGTTTGGGGAATATTGAATCTATGTATAATGTGCTTTAATATGAAATCAATTACCTCGTTGTGAGTCATATTCTTGAGAGGCATGACCTCGGTCCACTTAGAGAAGTAATTTGTAGCCATCAACACGAGCCGATGCCCTTTTGAAGAGGGAGGATGAATTTGGCCAATGAAGTCCAAGCCCCAACCTTGGAATGGCCATGGTATGATAATAGGGTTAAGCAAAGACATGGGAGAAAGCTGAATATTACCAAACCTTTGACATGCCTCACACCCTCTGTAATACTTGAAGCATTCTTCAGTCATAGTTGGCCAATAAAATCGACTCTCTTGAGCATCCAACTTATCTTTTGGGCCGACTGATGAGTACCGCAAAGTCCTTCATGGACCTCACCCATAGCAACTTTAGATTGATCGGCATTCAAACTTTTCAAAAGTACTCCATCAACCATTCGGTGATACAACACATCATCAAGCAACACAAATTTAAACGCTTTCCGCCAAACTTTCCGATCAACCCTTTGCCTAGGATCTCTCAAATATTGAACAATTGGAGCTCTCCAATAATCCTCATGTTATCTGGAAGCCCTTGCTGAATTCTCCACCGAATCGGCACACAAAAACAAATTTTCGACTTTCCCCCGGGCCTCGGACCAACTTGACACAGGTCGGTCAGATCGGCCATAGCAAGCCGGTCAAACCGGCTGTTGCCGAACAACTAACACGGGGTGGTCAAACTGGCCTGGCATGGCTAGTCAGACCGACCGGGTACCTGTAGTCAAACTGACCAACCAGGGTCGGTCAGACCGAAGTAGTCTGACTCCCAAGGCACAATTATGTCAAGCATCATCTCTTCCCTTGTAAAAATTTACCTCTTTTGATTTGATAACTAGATGCTTGTTGAGCCAAATCATTTGTTTTTGAATTGGCTTCTCTAGACACATGAGATATGTCAAAATAATCAAGAGTACCAATTATGTCTAGCCATTTGTCCAAATAGCTATTTAATAAACAATTGAAGCATTGAGCGTCTTTAGCTACTTATTGCACAACTAATAGAGAATCACTATATGCATGAACATACTTGACACCCATGGATTCTAAAAGTTCAAGTCCTAGCAATAAATCTTCATATTCAGCTTGATTATTAGTGCAAGCGAATTCTAAATGGACCGAGGTCTCGAAACACATGATGCTAGGCGATATGAGAACCACTCCAACACATTGGCCATTCTTGCAAGTAGAACCATCAAAGTAAAGTTTCTATGGTACTACTTCAACTAGAGCAGTGTCACTACCTGTTGATAGCAAAAAGTGGTATTAATGGTCGAGATTGTCAAAAAATCGATTTTGGTAATTTGGGCCAAAAATACACAAGTCCTAGTATAGGCCAAAGCCTTATAGGGTCGAAGGCCCATCAAACATTGGAATGGCTTTAGAGATAGAGTTTGATACTGATTTTGATTGTTTTTATCCCTAAACTAGATTAGGCCGAATCTTATCAGATTAGTTTTAGAGATAAGAAGACTAGCCCCTATAAATACAAGGGTGAGGCCGATTCATCATCCCCGCACAACTAGCCAACCACAAAGCCCTAGCTTTGAACCGTACTTTACTTTTCTTTACTTTTCTGCTCAACCTTCGTGGGTTTGCCTGGAAGCCCTCCACCGGCCACTTCGAAATGGTGGTAAACCTTGTTACTTCGCTTGTGAAGTACCCATTAATTTACGTAATAGATTGTTATTGCCTTGTTGGCTCGCCTGCGAACCATTCGTTAATCTACGTAACAGATTGCTACCTTTGTTTCCCTGCTGCAACACATAGTAAATTCAGTCTCTAGGCCGAATTGGCACTTGATCTCTATTCTGCTATAGGTTTTCATGCTCGGAGCCCCTTCGCCGAAGGTGTCTGGTGCCAGGAAACTGGTTTCGGAGGCTGCCAGAACACCCTTCGGCGCGACCCTGCTTCGACTACCCGTGCCGGACCCGTCACGCTGTTGTCGGTCTGGTCGAGTTCCCACACATCAGAACCACTCCGCATAGGGGTTGCTTCGTGCTGGGGCCATGCCAGAGTGCTCCGCATCATGCTTCGTCGTACCGGTACTCTGCACCAAGCTTCGTCGCGTCGACACTCCATGCCGGACGAAGTCATGCCAGCGCGTTGTGTTGGACTTTCTATCGTGTCAGATACTTCACACCGAACCTTGTCATTCAGAGGTGATTTCACGTCTAAGATCTATTTGGAGCCCGTTTTCGGCCAGATCAACCCAAACGCCGAAGGCTATCTTCGGCGCACCCTTCGCACTAGACGCCGAAGGCCCCCCTTCGGTGACCCCTTCGCACGGTATACTTTGTACGAATTAGGCTTCATTATGCCAATTGGATTATTTGCATTTATATACTTCTTTTCGGTTAATTGGATTATTTCTGTGTGATCTGATTACCTGGCGATTCCATCCCCCTTGCCACTATTAAGGGTAGTCGGAACACGACGTCATTGTTGTGTTACGCTTAGGCTTGTTCCTAACTATCCATACGCTTTTGGATCGTCGAACTGACCCAATTGCGGGGCATGTTTTCGTGTCAACACTACCCTAATTGACATCTATGTGGTGATCAACTATAAAGTTCGCGACAATTTGGCCTTTCATAACTTTCAAGGGTTCATAAGCCACATCATACTCAATTAAAGAAAAAGCCCACTTTCTGATTCTCCCACTGAGAATCGGCTTTTGCAACATGTACTTTATAACATCGGCCTGACAAGTAACAATATATGTGCTACATAGAAGATAGTGTCGAAGTTTGGTACATGCATAGTAATGTGATAAACATAAACGCTCTTAAAACATGTACCTTGTCTCAGCATCCAACAAGCGGTGACTCAAGAATGTGATGATGTTCTCCTTCCCTTTTACCTATTGAGTTAACACAGTTCCTATCATGCTATCTTCTGTAGCAACATATAGCCTAAATGAAATTCTGGCTTTTGGAGACTCCGCCGGGGAAGGCTATGCCAACATGACTAGTACATCTACATCGGCCACAGGTACGTCTAGGATTACTACTATGTCTACATCGTCGATAGATCCCATGGGGGCGCAAATATGGACAACCGCAACATCATGATGCCTACCCTTGAAGATATCCCCAAAGAAGACCGGGCAGAGATCGAGGCAAAAATGAAAGATCTAAAAGACTTCATGCTTGGGAGCTATGTCAAGACACGCGCAGGCTTCATCAAGCGCGACGTCAACGTCCTCGACCTCTCTCGGACCTAGGTAACACCAGTATCACCTCCTTTACCTTCTTTAGAGATTGAGCAAAAAATAGCCGCATCAGTAGATCAAGCTATTAGTGCTTCGCTAGCCAACCATTTAGATTCGGCAGTCAGCTCTCAGGTAGAGGCGACACTTAGAAGGTTTGGCTTTACTAAGGCCGTTCCTCCAACTTCAATCGCTAGTGTACCCCCGGTGAATCGAATCTATAGTAGAACCGACGATAATACTGGCAAGATCATCATGTCTCTGGCCTCGACATATACAGCCAAGACAAGACACTACGTCCATGGCCAAGCTAACCTTGTTTATTGCACGCCACCTACGCCTGCAGCAGCCTTTCCCGCGCTGCCTGTGCCGCATGCTCCCACATAGACGCATAGGCCCGAGCACGTCGTACATCCCGAGCCAGCATGTGATGAAAACCCCCACAGCCGACAAGCCGACATACCACCATGTGTCATGCCCCTGCATGAGAGACGCATGCAATTAGGAGGCCAGGACGACATTGAGGAGCGGATCCACGCACTGTTTAGGGAGTACGCTGGCTTTGTGCCTAGAGATTGGGCTAGGGTGTACCCTACCCTACCCTCGTGGCTATAGAGTCCCTGAATTCACCAAATTCAACGGTGAGGGTAAAAAACCAGACTAGAGCATATCAGCCAATTCTTAGCATAGTGTGGAGAAGCTAGTGGGTCGGATGCATTAAAACTTAGACTATTTTCCCTTTCACAATCCGGCACCATTTTCACTTGGTTTTCGGCACTCCTGCCGAACTCTGTCCAGACATGGGCCCAATTAGAAGAAAAGTTCCATGACTACTTTTATACGGGTGAGACAGAACATAGGCTTTCACACTTAACATCGGTCAAATAGAAATCTAGCAAGGGTGTCTCTGAGGACATCAAGCGCTTTAGAGATACCAGAAACCGATGTTTCGGTCTCAATATTTCAGAAAGGGATTTGGCGGACCTAGTTTTTAGTGAGTTGCACTCTAAGATTAAAGAGAGGCTAGACAACAAGAACTTCTTAGAAGTCAGCCAAGTCCTAAAGCAGGCTCTAGTCCAAAAAGGCCGAGCCAAAGATAAAAAATTCATTAAAACATTCAACAAGCCTAGGGCCGAAGTCCACATCATGGAACACTCCGACGAGGAAGAGTCGGAGGAAGAGGAAGATTCGGCTGACATGTACACAGTCAAATGGGTTTTGAACACTAAGAGAAAACCCATCACTTGTTCTCAGCTACGGTCGTCACCCACTAAGAGTCGGCCCATCAAAGTTAAATATTCGTTTGATGTAACTAAGTGCGATAAAATATTTGATTTCCTCTTGAAAAGCCAGCTTCTCAGGTTGCCTAAGGGCCAAGTCATCTCAACCGCCGACGAACTAAAGAAACGCCCCTACTGTAAGTGGCATGATTCACATTCTCATTATACTAATGACTACAATGTTTTTCGTCGGTAGGTTCAATCGGCCATAGAAGAAGGATGATTGAAAATAGATTCTGGTCCAAAGATGAAGCTGGATAAAGACCCCTTTCCCGTGAACACCGTCGACCTCGACGAGAAGAAGATACTAATTCGGCCAAATCAGGCCGAGTCAACTAAAGGGAAAGTGGTCCTTATTGGAGAACCACGCTCGCGAACACTCATACCAAAGAACCCCGAAGTAGGAGTGTGGAAAAAGAACATCAGTACATCTCCTTCGGCTAGAACTCACAAAAAATCAAAGGTGACATACCAGATGATGTTGAACAAACACCAAAAGAAAGCCAAGGAAATATGCCCCCGTCCAAGAAAGCTAAGATAGCCGAAGGGACCAAGGCAGTCGGAGGGTGGCTTCAGACCCCAATGGCCGAACCCTCCACATGACGAGTTCATACCTCAATGGCCGAACCCTCCACATAACGAGTTCGGACCCCAATGGTTGAACCCTCCGTATAATGAGTTCGGACCCAAATGGTCGAACCCTCCACATAACGAGTTCGGACCCCAATGGCCAAACCCTCCACATAATGAGTTTGGCCCCCAATGGCCAAACCCTTCGCACAATGAGCTCAGACCCCAATGGCCAAACTCAGCTCCACTCTGGGTGAACCCCCCCCCCCCCCCCGGTGGGAGGCTTCGGCTAATATGGTGCAAAATACCTTCGACATGGCCGAAGCCCCGTCTGGGCAATGGGTTTGGCTCGTAGTGGGCGAATCCGCTAGAACCTCCAATGCGTCCACCATACAATTGGGCAGGAACCCCGTGGGCCGCGAACAACACCTCACCCTAGAGTACCCTTCGCAGTATAACATTGCCCCCTGTTTTCCTTCAGAATATTATGATTGGCAAGGATAAATAGACACGGCGAAGGGAGACGTCTTCCACAGGTTGTTCATACTACCTCCGAATCGACTCGCACAAGACGGAGCCAATGGAGATGTGCGCAAGGAGGCGAAGGAGAGGGAGTATGAAGCCATCACAGTTAGGATAGGGTCTCAGGAAGTCTCAATCCTGAAGGCCCTTCACCGAAGCCCGACGGAGGTAAGTCCCCTAGTCTGGACAAGGCCAGTGCTGAAGCCCGATTCGATCGGCCAAACGAGGCTGGCTTGACCGACAGTGTTCGTAGAAAGGTGCCTACGGAGCATAGAACACGCGAGGCCGACCTGGGTGATACCCCTTTGGCCAGAAGTCACATCAACAAGTGGGTGGCACCTGGTACCAAGCCACAGCCATCCTGGGCACCTCTGGGCATGTCCAAATAACAAAAGAGGGACATGCAATGTATGCAATCATGGGAGTGTTGACACAGAAATGTGCCCCCGCACTTGGGTCAGTTCAACGATCCAAAAGCATGTGGATACTTAGGGACAAGACTAAGCGTAACACAACATCGACGTTGCATTCCGACTACCCTTAGACGTGGTAAGGGGGGTGGAGTCACCAGGTAATCAGATCACATAGAAATAATCCAATTAGCCGAAAGAAACGTATTAAACAGAAACAGCCAGAAACTAAACGGAGCCTAACTGATGCAAAGTAGGGTGCGGAGGGTGCCGCCGAAGTGTACCTTCGGTGCTTGGTGCGAAGTGTCCCGCCGAAGGGTGCCTTCGGCGTTCAGACTGATCTGGCTGGAGATAAACTCCGAATTGATCTGGACGCGACAATCACCTCCGAACAATGGGGTTCAGCGTAAAGTCTCCGATACAGTAAGATATAGAGAAATGACTTAGGTGCAACGCGCGAGCATGACTTCGTCCGGAGCGGAGTACAAGCGTGGTGAAGTCTATCAGCGAAGCATGTTGGCGTGCGGTCGAAGCAGCAACCTCGCCGAAGTGTGTTCTGGCAACCCCCGAAACCGGTCTCCCAGCTCCGGACACATTGGGCGGAGTGGCTCCGAATGTGGAAAACCTGCAACAGAGGGGATTCGAAGTACCAATTTGGCTTGAGGACCGAATTCTGCTAAGTGTTGCACTAGTGGCGAAGGTCGCAATCTATTACGTAGATTAGCGGATACTTCACAAGCGAACTAACAAGGCGATAGCAATCTATTACACAGATTATCGGATACTTCATAGGCGAAGTAAAAAGGCGATAGCAATCTATTACATAGATGGATACTTCACAGGCGAAGTAACAAGGCTTACCACTGTTCTGAAGTGGCCGTCAGAGGGCTTCCAGGCAAACCCATGAAGAGTACGAAAAAGTAACGGTAAATAAAATACGGTTCAAAGCTAGGGCTTTGTGGTTTATTTTTGTTGGAGGGGCCTTAATGAACTGGCCTCACCCCTATATTTATAGGGCTAGACTTCTAATCTCTAAGCCTAATCTGGTGGAATTCGGTTTGATCACTATGGGATCGGAATTGTGACTAGAGGGGGGTGAATAGGTGCCTCGACAAATTCTCATTAATGTGATGGCATGTTCATATCACCCAATGCACCTCAAATGTTGATCAAATCAATTTTGAATAGAGTAGTACAATAATTGTGCAAAACTTGATTCAAAATCATAGTTCAGAGCAAATCGGAGTTTGAACGGTCGATCTGTATTGTCAGTATTTGAAACACTGAAATACAACTACTATTTCGGCAAATGAATGATCGACAGGAAGGTGTCGATCACTGAAACTCCGACAGGTTTTAGAGAAACTGAGAAGCACTCAGAAATTCAAATCAAACTTTAGAAGCTGAATTATATTGACACAATTTGATTTTATATGCAATGATATGAATTCTGAAAACAAATCTAGAAGAGAAGATAATAGTTCTGATTCAGTTTTAATTCAACATGAAGAGTTCAACTTCAGAACAAATTAAAATTCTAAACCAGCTCACTACAAACAGTCCACAGATTCAATCAAATTTGAAGATCCAACAGAAGGAGGTCTGAACTTGAACAGTTTTGGGTTTAGCCTTGAAAACATAATTCAGGTCTCAATTACAATAATGAAACTGGATTGTAATTCAACACAAGCAACACATTCAAGAGAAACAATATTCAAAACATAACCAATACTGAATTTTCAGGAAAACTCTGAATTGAAGTTTAAAATTGTTTTCAAAGACTGAATCTATTCTAGATACAAGTTTCTATTCATGAAAAACAGTCTTTAGAATATAGATTCAGTTCAAAAAGACCAATGAAACAAACAGTCCTTACACTTACTATATTTCAGAACAAACAATGGTAGATTTCATGAGAACTTAGAACTGAAGTTAAGAAATAATCTCAGAAGATAAATCTGATCAGAAGCAGAAAAATCTAACCCTGATAACAGACATCAGAAAATCAATTTCAGTCATTCAGATTACTAATTTAGCCAATTTGAAAACAGAAAGACTTTAGCAAAAGTTTCAGAACTTCTCAGGACAATAATCAGTACTTCAGATTCACTTCTAAAAGAATTCAATTTCAGAACAGTGCTTGAAATCAGGTTTGAAAATGGATTTCAGATTAATCCTGAACACACTGGATAGAAATCAGTGAACATACAAATGTTGATTCAGTTTCAGAGAACAGTAATTTGAATTTCCAATCAGTTTACTACAAAATCACAAGAACATGAATAGGAGACAGATCAAAATAGAACTAGACATAAAGTACTATCAAAGCCTGAAAATGAAATTCTGAAGATGAGCAATTTTTAAGGGAAAACCATGAAATGAAATTAACAAATCAAAGCAGTTTACACAGAATTGTTCATCCAACAACAAGCAAATCAAACAAAGGACAACACTTGTAACTTTTGATATGATCCTAGAGATTATAACAACACTGCAACTTCATATTCAGAAACTGATATCCACATATTAACTTAACCTTTCACAATTTTGCCAAGGCATAAAATCTAGACTAGATGGATTAACACTCAAATCAGCTTCACTATAAACTCAGTAAATCAGAGATATACTTGGATGCAAATTATCCACTCTTACAATATATTCTCTGAATGATTTCTTATCAACAGACATGAAAGATATTGATCATAGCATAAGTTTAATTGAAGAATAGACCCTGTACTCTGTGATACTTATAGCAGATCCAACACAGACTTGAAATCAGTAGGAAACTTACGATGAAAAGTATGTGTAGGTGGTTCAAACTTATACAACATATATCACAAAATTATCAACATGAACTCTCATAAAAGGATGATCATAATCATCAAAAACCCACAAAAAAACAGAAACAACATCACAGAATCTATCGCTGGAGAGAAAATAGCTTACGCAAAATAGTATTGTCGAAATCCCCGTGTAGCCGATCTCAAGATTTCATTCGCAGCACTGTAGAGCGTCCAAAATCAACACAGCATCGCTTAAATTTTTGTCGATTACAAGCTACAACAATCAATCTACTGTTTCACGTAAGGGGATGAACCAAAACAGTGTTTACCCCATTTCTTTCTGAATAAAAATGCTACTCCCAAAAAGTTGTCTACACCCACAGCCATGGAGAGGATAATATCCCATGAGAGGTATCTTCTAGAACCTACTTTTTACACAAAACCCCTTAGCAATTTCAGAAATACATCATCTAAAAATTACCCTATAAGTCCTAAAAGAAAAATTACAAAAGACTCCCCTTTTAATATATTTTCAGAGTAGAACCACTCTAAAAATACACCAAAAGAATACACTATAAAACTGAAATATTTAAGCTAACACTAAATTCCTATTTATTGAATTAATAAAAACATTTAAAGTTTCGACGGTTTTCAGCAAAAACCGACAAAACCTCTCATCTCTTCGACCCGTGACACCGCTTTGCAACTCCGAGTGCCAACAAGCCACTTCCGTTCTCGATCCCCTCGAGCCGCCTAAATGCTTGCCCTGGCCTCCCTCTCGCAGACTCGGTCGTCACGCCGTCACAATCAACCGTCCATCTAAGTCTTGCTCGGTCTCTTCGTGCACTCTTGAGATCTTCACCAACTTCGCCCGACCTCCCTGATCCTCCGGCATCAAGCTCCCCGCTTGACCCTTGCTCACTCGCCATCAACAATCGGTCAGCATCTCCACCCTGCACATCCAAGATAAGCCAAACAAGAACGCGACGCACCACCGAAACCTTGGCAACCACTCCTCAATTCTACACCGAACCCCTCGATGCACCCAAACCACTCTCACCCACTCAACCGCTCAAACGCTTGTCCTTGTCAATCACTCATCATCTAGACCGAAACCACCCTTGGTTTCACAATCTCCCCCTTGATGAGTGCATTGACAACCCCAAGCAAAGACATGATGAGGATTGCAAGTTAAGCGCACAAGTGACCATAAAAACTCATAAAAGAGTAAAACATGTCACTCGGTAAAAGATCTCCCCTCTTAGGCAAAACCTTATGCAAGGCAAGGCAAAAACATCAAAAGCATCTCAATGCAACATGAAAGCCAATCACTCCCCCTTAATTAAGCAATCATCCAAAAGCCTCTAAAAGCATCATGTAGACCATTTCTCCCCCTTTGACAATGCAGGCATCAAGTAGATAAAAGGATGCAAAGAGGGGAATGAGGGTAAAGCAGATATGCGAGCTTCTGAAACATGAGCAACTGCTATTATAGTACAAACAAGTATTTGCTTTGACTATTGTCTAAAAGTACTGTATGACCAGCTCAGGTGATTTCCATCCATACAAAAGGCATGAGCATGCATTTTTAGATTTTAGCAAATAAAAGTCTCACCACCCAGACTAGCATACTAAACATGGCAAGGCATAAAGTGCAAAAGCTAATCAAGCACACAACAGATAAGCATATCCCACAGCAAGGAGCTTCATCAAACATGATATGCAATGAATTTTAACTTTTCATTTTTGTGCCAGGGGTTATTTGCATGTCAACCTTATGCTAACCGATTGATCTCGGTATACACTTCAATGTCCCGGTTCATACCAAGGTGCTATGGTAAGTAGTCCAGAACAAAGTAGTGCGACAAAGCAAACCCACCTGGATCTTTTCAATTTTATCACACAACAGCATGAATATCATTAATTTTCATTTTCATCCATTTTTCATTTTCATTTTCAACATAATATTTTTGATGAAATCAAGTTGCATATTAGCATCCAAATGAAAAGGACCTAGCCATCAGGTGTGTAAAAGATAGCAAAAGCACTCAACCCATTCATGCTAGTTTCTAGACTAAGCAGTGATTGTTTTCAATTTTTCACAAATAAAAGCCATGCTCATGACAATTATCAGATGAAAACATGCCAAGTACAGTCAACAGTATTAAAGACAATACTACAAAGGCATAACAAAGCATGTACATGTAAAAGCAATTAATCATATGACAGAAGCTCATGCAATGCTACACAACTCCCCCTCAAAACATGCTAGAAGTTTTCGAATGCTTAGTGAGAGGGTGAGTTAAAAACTGTTTTGGAATCCAGCATCGCAAAACTCAAGAACCACGCAAAGTAGTAGACTAATCATGCACCGGATATGAACCATGATAAAAAGTGTGTGGTCTACCTACAAAGCGCGAACCTAGAAAACGACGAGGTCTCCCAACCTATCGAGCATCAAAGCCTCTTACACGTGGTCTATCACTATATGAAGCATGGTGTACACCACGAGGGGCATAATCACTCACAAAATCATGGTGATCCTCAAAATCAGAGCAAGTGTGAAAAGCAGACTCATGCATACCTAAAGATGGGTAATGCATGTCCTGAAAGCTCATAGCAAAAGACCGTTGCTCATCCTTGATACGACGAAAGCAAAACCCAACCAAATGACCCACCTGATGACAATAGGAGCAGTGATACACTCTCTTGGGTGTGTGAGCATGGGTCTCAGGCACAAATCTCACAATTTTCTTGGGTTTTTGCTGAGAAGGTTCATCTGGTGAACGAAGAGCTTTCTTTGTAGGTTAGGTATGATTCTTGGCTTTTTGGTCGGTGTCTAATTGGGCTCTCTCTTTCTCAAGGGTAGTGGGAGGAGTGAACACAGTTTCGCTCAAAGTGTTTGGAGTGGTTCTCTCATAGCCCAACCCGAGAGCTAACCCTGCCCTATCAACACACATTTTTGTTTTAGCCAAAAGCAGATCCATCCTACCCTTTCCTTCGGTGCATTTTTCCACTACGGATAGAAGGTAGTCATTCTCACATTTCAATATTTCCGCTTGCTCTCTAGCAAAGCTGAGTTGGTCCTTAAGGGTGATGCAGGTGGGACACGACGGCTACACATCCTTAGAACACTCAACACTCTCCAATCTAGCCTTAAGTTCATCAACATGCCTGTCTCTCAAATTAATGCTTTCAACAAGTTAAGGATAGTTTAGGCATTCGTTAATGACCGCAGGACTAGACTCCACCAACAAAAGCTGCTTTTCAGTTAATTCAAGTTTTTCAACAGTTTGAGCATGTGTAAAATGAAGTTGAGCAAGTTCATTCATGACAGTAAGACATGACTCACAATCGGCATCATCAGACTTAGATTTCAAAATTGCAAGTTCAGTGGAAATAGTTTCAAGTCTGAGTTTTAATTCTTTTCGTTCTTTAGCAGCAAGTTTGAGTAATCTATCCTAAGAATAAACAGCATCATGTGATTCATCATTTTGAACAAGAAGCTGATCATGGGATAGATATACCTCAGAAGTGTAGAGCTCGTCGCTGCTGTTGTTGTCATTGACAACGAAGCAAAGGCCGTTGAGGTCCACTATCTTCTTCTCCTTCTTCTCCTTCTTCTCTTTCTTGGGAGGCTCCTCTTCCTCCGAGCTTGGCTCCTCGCTTGACGTACTGTCGATGTCGCTGAGGGTGGCCACAAATGCTCTGGCTACTCGTTTAGCCAATTTTCCGCGCTTCCCTCTAAAGTAGGGTTTCTTGTTCCATTTTTGGCGCCTGTGCTCATTTTCATTCTTCATTTTCAATTTAGGGCAATTCGCTTTTATGTGAGACGTATCTCCACATTCAAAACACCCCTGTGACCCTCCTCTCCTTTGGTCTCGTCTATCATTGTAGAAGCGAGTGAACTTCTTGACAATGAGAGCTAGCTCCTCATCATATAGAGTGTCCACTTATTCTTTTGTAATAGAGACAAGGGAGGACAAGTCAAAAGCACCAGAATAAGCACAAACTTCAGAAACACCAGAAAAATTACCTCCGGATGAAGTACCACTGCCAAGACTAGAAACCAAAGCAATCGAAGGCAACAAAGCTTTTCGAGCTCCTGGTCGAGACGCCTTGGCAATCTCGGTGGTTAAGCTTACTAAAGAGTTCATCGCAAGTCAAAGTGTCAAAGCTCGCCGACTCTTCAATACTAGAGATCTTCACCTCCCATATGCTACGATCAAGAGCATAGAGAA
Organism: Zizania palustris; assembly: GCA_019279435.1. Taxonomy (NCBI): domain Eukaryota; kingdom Viridiplantae; phylum Streptophyta; class Magnoliopsida; order Poales; family Poaceae; genus Zizania; species Zizania palustris. The sequence continues at coordinate 11,568,798 of JAAALK010000081.1, read as the reverse complement.
GTTTGATCGCCCTATCGTGGTCAGAGTAAGCCAAAGACCCAGTGGAGCGCAAATTACTCACAATTCCATTAAAACACACAAACATGGCATCTACAAATTCGACAGGGCCTTGCACAAACATTTGGTATTCTTTATTATAAGTGCTTTGCCTCCTAGCCTTAATCTGGGTAGTGCCCTCATGAAAAGTTTTCAAAATGGTCCAAATTTCACGCACAGTTCGTAGGTGCTGGACCCTGTCAAACTCTTTGCGACTCGGACTGATGAACAATATGTTTCTTGCTTTGCTACTGCATTCGTACTGTGATTTTTCAGTCTCTGAGGTTCGAGTTAAAGGGATCACATATTGGGAATCGATGATATCCCAAATAGCACTTCCTTGGCTTAGAAGGTAAGCCTCGATGCGCACCTTCCAATAAGCAAAATCATGACCATCAAACATCGGTATTTTCGAGTTTCTTTCCATGTCACCAAAACAAGGATCACAAACCGGTTAAGGTCAACTAGTGATCTAACCGGCTCTGATACCAATTGTGGAATCAGAATGACGACTAGAGGAGGGTGAGTAGGCGCCTCGACAAATTCTCGTGAATGTGATGGCATGTTCAGATCACCCAACGCACTTCAAATGTTGATCAAATCAATTTTGAACAGAGTAGTACAATAACTATGCAAAACTTGATTCAAAATCACAGTTTAGAGCAAATCGGAGTCTGAACGGTCGATTTGTATTATCACTATTTGAAACTCTGAAATACAGCTGCTATTTCGGCAAATGAATGATCGATAGGAAGGTGTCGATCACTGAAACTTCGACAGATTTTAGAGAAACTGAGAAGCACTCAGAAATTCAAATCAAACTTTAGAAGCTGAATTATATTGACACAATTTGATTTTATATGCAATGATATGAATTCTGAAAACAAATCTAGAAGAGAAGAGAATAGTTCTGATTAAGTTTTAATTCAACATGAAGAGTTCAACTTCAGAACAAATTAAAATTCTAAACCATCTCACTAAAAACAGTCTACAGATTCAATCAAATTTGAAGATCCAACAGAAGGAGGTCTGAACTTGAACAGTTTTGGGTTTAGCCTTGAAAATAGAATTCAGTTCTCAATTACAATACTGAAACTGGATTGTAATTCAACACAAGCAACACATTCAAGACAAACAATATTCAAAACATAACCAATACTAAATTTTCAGGAAAACTCTAAATTGAAGTTTAAAATTGTTTTCAAAGACTGAATCTATTCTGGATACAAGTTTCTATTCCTGAAAAACAGTCTTTAGAATATAGATTCAGTTCAAACAGACCAATGAAACAAACAGTCCTTACACATACTATATTTCAGAACAAATAGTGCTAGATTTCATGTGAACTTAGAACTGAAGTTAAGAAATAATCTCAGAAGATAAATCTGATCAGAAGCAGTAAAATCGAACCCTGATAACAGACATCAGAAAATCATTTTCAGTCAGTCAGATTACTGATTTAGCCAATTTGACAACAGAAAGACTTTAGCAAAAGTTTCAGAACTTCTCAGGACAATAATCAGTACTTCAGATTCACTTCTAAAAGAATTCAGTTTCAGAACAATGCTTGAAATTAGGTTTGAAAATGGATTTCAGATTAATCCTAAACACATTGGATAGAAATCAGTGAACATACAAATGTTGATTCAGTTTCAGAGAACAGTAATTTGAATTTCCAGTCAGTTTACTATAAAATCACAAGAACATGAATAGGAGACAGATCAAAATTCAACCAGACGGAAAGTACTATCAAAGCCTGAAAATGAAATTTTGAAGATGAGCAATTTTTCATGGAAAACCATGAAATGAAATCAAACTGAAAGTTCAGGTAACAAATCAGAGCAGTTTACACAGAATTGTTCATCCAACAACAAGCAAATCAAACGAAGGACAGCACTTGTAACTTTTGATATGATCCTAGAGATTATCACAACACTGCAACTTCATATTCAGAAACTAATATCCACATATTCACTTAACCTTTCACAAATTTGCCAAGGCACAAAATCTAGACTAGATGGATTAACACTTAAATCAGCTTCACTATAAACTCAGTAAATCAGAGATATACCTGGATGCAGATTATCCACTCTTACAATATATTCTCTGAATGATTTCTTATCAGCAGACATCAAAGATATTGATCACAACATAAGTTTAATAGAAGAATAGACCCTGTACTCTGTGATACTTATAGCAGATCCAACACAGACTTGAAATCAGCAGGAAACTTACGATGAAAAGTATGTGTAGATGGTTCAAACTTATACAGTATACATCACAAAATTCTCAAGATGAACTCTCATAAAAGGATGATCAAAATCATCAAAAACCCAAAAAAACAGAAACAACATCACAGAATCTATCGCTGGAGAGAAAACAGCTTACGCAAAATAGTATTGTTGAAATCCCCCTGTAGTCGATCTCAAGATTTCATGTGTAGCACTGTAGAGCATCCAAAATCAACACAGCATCGCTAGAATTTTTGTCAATTACAAGCTACAACAATCAATCTACTGTTTCAGGTAAGGGGATGAACCAAAACAGTGTTTACCCCATTTCTTTGTGAATAAAAAGGCTACTCCCAAAAAGTTGTCTACACCCACAACCATGGAGGAGATAATATCCCATGAGAGATATCTTCTAGAACCTACTTTTTACACAAAACCCCTTGGCAATTTCAGAAATACATCATCTGAAAATTACCCTATAAGTCCTAAAAGAAAAATTACAAAAAAACTCGCCTTTTAATATATTTTTAGAGTAGAACCACTCTAAAAATACACCAAAAGAATACACTATAAAACTGAAATATTTAAACTAACACTAAATTCCTATTTATTGAATTAATAAAAACATTTAAAGTTTCGACGGTTTTCAGCAAAAACCGACAAAGCCTCTCAACTCTTTGACTCGTGACACCGGTCTGCAACTCCGAGCGCCAGCAAGCCAGTTCCACTCTCGATCCCCTCGAGCCACCTAAATGCTTGCCTTGGCCTCCCTCTCGTAGACCCAGTCGTCACACCATCGTAATCAACCATCCATCCAAGTCTTACTCGGTCTCTTCGTGCACTCTTGAGATCTTCTCCAACTTCGCCCGGCCTCCCTGATCCTCTGGCATCGAGCTCCCTGTTTGACCCTTGATCACTTGTCGTCGATAGTCGGTCAGCATCTCCACCCTGCACATCCAAGACAAGCCAAACAAGAATGTGACGCACCACCGAAACCTCAACAACCACTCCTCAATTCTACACCAAACCCCTCGATGCACCCAAACCACTCTAAACCACTCAACCTCTCAAACGCTTATCCTTGTCAATCACTCATCATCCAGACCGAAACCACCCTTGGTTTCACAATCACGCATGAAGGACTTAGTTAAAAATCAGACTCAATCTCTAACTCTGCACGAAGTGGGCCTTCGGCCAGGCCCACCGAAGCCTGCTCCTCGGGCCGAAGCTTCGGCGGAGTGAGCCTCCGAAGGCCTCCGGGCCGAAGGCAGTGTGCTGTCTGGACGCTTCCAAAGCCCGTAGCCTAGTGGACCTTCGGCCCTGTAGGGCTTCGGCCCAACCTGGAACACGTGCCTTTTCGGCCCAAATTGCCAAATTTGGTATTTCGACAATCTTAACCATTAATGTTATTTTTTGCTATGACCACATGCCCCCTTGCCTTTTAGTGAACTAAGTGAACTAAAAGCATAATGGGCTAAAGACAATAGCTTCCATATCGACCTTTCGACATCTTTCAAGCTGTTTGCCACACACTTGGGAAATACCTTTTCAAGTATCTACCATTCAAAGCTCTTCGAAACCGCTCTCCTTGTAGAGATTCTAACACATATGCATTGCTAGGAGCAATTTCAGCTATTTTTAAAGGGTCTTCCCAACTAGGCGACCATTTACCAAATTCGGGACTCTTAGTGCCTAAGGGTAAAATCGTCTTCCAAACCAAGTCACCTACTTGAAATGATTTTGGTTTAACCTTCTTATTGTAGGCTTTAGCTACTCTTCTCTTGTCTATTTCTATAGCTTCTAAAGCCCTCAATCTCTTATCGGTCACTTCTTCTAGATTATCTTTCAAAAGAGTCTCATACTCGTCGACCGACAAGCCATCTTGCTTTAACACTCTTAAAGAACCAAGATCTACTTCTACAGGTAGAACGGCTTCATGTCCATATACCAACTCGTATGGACTAACTTTGGTAGCACCCTGCTTTGCAATTCTACAAGCCTATAGCGCCTCGGAGAGCACTTCATGCCACCTTTTAGGGAACTCTTCAATTTTCTTCTTAATGAGATTAATCACAGTTTTATTACTAGACTCGGCCTGTCCATTGGCCTGAGCATAGTATGGTGAAGAGTTTATCAACTTAATACCATAATATTCGGCAAAGTCTCTCACTTCTTTAGAAACAAATGAACTACCTTGATCTGTAGTGAGAGTTTGAGGAATGTCGAATCTATGTATGATATGCTTCAATATAAAGTAAAGTACCTCATTGTGAGTCATGTTCTTGAGAGGCACGGCCTCGGTCCACTTGGTGAAGTAATTTGTCGCCATCAATACGAACTGATGCCCCTTTGAAGAAGGAAGATGAATTTGGACGATGAAGTCTAAACCCCAACCTTGGAACGGCCATGGCTTGACAATAGGATTAAGTAATGAAGTAGGAGCTAATTGAATATTGCCAAACTTCTGACATGCTTCACACCCTCTATAATACTTAAAACAATCCTTAGTCATAGTCTGCCAGTAGAAACCCACTCTCTTGATCATCCAATTCATTTTCTAGGCCAACTGATGAGTGTCACAAAGCCCTTCATGGACTTCTCCCATGGCCACTTGGGATCTTTCATTGTCTAAACACTTCAACAATACTCCATCAATAGTTCGCCGATATAGCATATCATCTAGCAACACAAATTTAACCGCTTGCTGCCGAACTTTCCGATCAACCCTTTGGCTAGGGTCTCTCAAATACTGCATGATTTGAGTTCTCCAATCGCCCTTGTGGACTTCTGAGTGTTTTGATAGCTCACTCCCTGGAATAATGTCTAAGCTACTGATTTTGGAGTGCCCCCCGAGCCCTTCTTGCTTCTGCCGAAGCCTGTTGGGACTAGCTGCGCGATGTTGTTCAGGCCGAATCATCCTGTCGGAGGGTCCGGGCTCTCGGAAATCCTCACTATCCCAGGGACTTCGGCTCATGGGCTCTGGCATGCCAGACCCTTTGGTGGACAGAGTACTCTGTCCCCAGGGCCTCGGCGCGCAGCAATCTCCGGTGGCCGGAGAGGTCTAACCCGAAGGGTGCTCCTGTCCGATGTCACTGGCTTCGGCAGTGAGACCAAACATTGGCTTTTCTCATACAGAAATTTTTCCTCTCCTGACTTGGTAGCCAGATGCTTGCTGAGCCAAATCATTTGCAACTGAATTGGCCTCTCTTGACATATGAGAAATTTTAAAGTCATCAAAAGTAGCAACTATGTCTAGGCACTTATCCAAGTAGTTGTTTAGCAAACCATTAAAACATTGGGCACTCTTAGCCACTTGTTGCACCACTAAAAGGGAATCACCATGCGCATGAACATGTTTAACACCCATGGATTCCAACAATTCAAGCCCTAGCAGTAAGGCCTCATGTTCAGCTTGGTTATTGGTAGACGGAAATTCTAAACGAGCCAAAGGTTCAAAGTAAGCTCCACCAGGTGATATGAAAACTACTCCAATACCTTGGCCATTTTTGCAAGATGAACCATCAAAGTAAAGTTTCCACGATACAACCTCAATTAAAGCAACATTGTTACTCCAACTGACATCTATGTGGTGGTCAACTATAAAGTTGGCTACAATTTGGCCTTTCATAGCTTTTAGGGGTTCATAGGCCAAATCATATTCGATCAAAGCATAAGCCCACTTTATGATTCTTCCACTTAGAATCACCTTTTGTAACATGTGCTTTATAACATCGGTTTGGCAAATGACAACACATGTAGTAGGGAGAAGATAGTGGCATAATTTGGTACATGCGTTGTAAAGTGATAAACATAAACGTTCCACAAACGCATACCTGGTCTCGGCGTCCAGTAGGTAGCGGCTCAAGAACATGATATTGTACTATTTTCCTTCTACCTCCTGGGTTAGAACGGCCCCGATTATGCTATCTTTAGCAGCGATGTATAGTCGGAATGGAATACCGGCTTTGGGTGCTCTCACCACGGGTGGCGATGACAATCACTTTTTGATCTTCTCAAATGCGCTTTGTTGTCTTGCCCCCCATTTGAACTCGGCCTCATTCTTTAGCCAGAGTGTGGGGACAAAGGCATCAATCTTGCCCGACAAGTTAGATATGAAGCGACGCAAATAATTCATCTTGCCTAGCAACTTCTGTACATTTTTCTTGCATGTCGGCACCGCAACGTTTCTAATTTTCTCAAGCCTCTTAGGATCAATCTCTATGCCTCTTTCATGAATCATGAAACCTAAGAACTTGCCCACCGACACGCCAAAAGCACACTTGAGTGGGTTCATTTTTAAGCCGTACTATCGCATCGTATCAAAAGCAACTTTCAAATCAGCTAAATGGTTCTCCATAGAGTCTGATTTGACTACAACATCATCAATGTAAACTTCTAACATAACTCCTAGCAACTCATGAAAGATCAAGTTCATAGCACATTGATACGTACTGCCAACATTCTTTAAACCAAAAGTCATAACGACCCACTAGAATAAACCGACAAAACCAGGGCATCGAAAGGTTGTCTTGTAGACGTTCTCTTCAGCCACAAAGATTTGATTATAACCAGCATTGCCATCAAGAAAACTCAGTACCTTGTGTCCTGAAGCATCGTTGATTTGCATGTCGGCTATCGGCATCAGATACTCGTCCTTCAGAGTGGCCTTGTTCAGATCCCTAAAATCAATACAAACTCGTATTTTGCCGCTCCCTTTCTTTTCTACAGGCACAATGTTAGCGACCCATTCTGCATACCTGCATGGCCTAACAAATTCAGCTTTGAGAAGTCGTTCCACTTCTTCTTTAACTCGGTCATAGATGGCCGAATTAAAGCAACGAGGAGGCTGTTAAGGAATAAATCCAAACTTGATAGGTAGTCAATGCTCCACGAGCTCACGGCTTAGTCCCGGCATCTCGCTATACTCCCATGCTAAACAATCGATATATGACTGAAGCAACTTTATTACTTCGGCCTTTTCATTAGGCTGCAAAAGTTGGTTTACAAAAGTCGGCCTCGGGATGATACCATCTCCTATGTCAACTTCTTCTAAAGGATCAGTCGACGCAAAACCTTGTCCCAATTTCTCTACTTCGCTAAAATCCTCGATGGCCTCGACAATACCATCTTTAGTAGACCGATATTGCTCTACCCAAGACTTTAGCCAATCCAGATTACTCTTGCTAGATATGACTACTAATACAAAAATAGCCGTGCTACACCAGCCAGCTTTACAGACACTGGTACAAAACATCCTCCGGACACGCTGACAAAATCGTAATCTGAAATATCTCTACCAGATAGACATTCTACTTTGTTGTGAACCACGTCGATGGACACATCGGCCAATACCACTTGGGCCGAAGTGTCTGTGGGTATGACCTCTACTTCATCGCCGTCCCATTGAATTAGGCACTAGTGCAAAGTAGAAGGAATGCAGTAGTTCGCGTGAATCAAGTCACGCCCTAGCAGCACGTTGTAGTTACCTTGTACATCGACGACGAAGAATGTTGTTGGCAATGTCTTATTTCCTACTATCAACTCCATGGAGAGCACACCCTTGGCCTCGGAACTCTTGCCGTTGAAGCCATTGAGCATCAAGTTGGTCTTCTTCAGATCATCCTCATCCCTGCCAAGATTCTTCAACAGCGAGCAAGGCATTAGGTTAACAGTGGCACCACCGTCAACAAGCATCTGGGAAACTGGCTTTCTATCAATGTGACCTCTGATGTAGAGATGATTTAGATGGCGGGCCAAATCCTTGGGCTTCTCAAAAATAGTGTTGCGAGCGCCGAGGTTCAACTAGGCTACCTCGGCCTCGTCCTGTGAAAGGGCAAACTTGGTGGGCAGCGTGACAACGTTGATGTCCATTGCCTAGGGTGCAGGCCCCTCGGAGACGGGCGAGTAGTCGTCGTCGAGCATGTCATCGTCGTCGTCGCTCGGGCTAGGAGCCGGGTTGGTTATCTCAATCGGCTTCATCCTCCATACCTGTCTTGTCATTGGTCGAGGGCAGATTTCTTCAAAAATAGTGTCTCGCTCATCCTCGGCCTTCTTCTTGCGCATCTCTCATGCCCGTAGTCGTTGTAGACACCTCTTTTGTGATTTGGACATACCTGGAGGTTCCCAAGATGGATGTGGCTTGGTGCCAGGTGCCACCGCTTGGTTCCTGTTAACTCTGGCCGAAGTGGCACTGTCTAGCTTGGCCTTGTGCATTTTGTATTCGGAGGGGCATTCGCTGCGGACCCGGGCAATTGGACCGGCCTCATTCGGCTGATTGGACTAGGTTCCGGCACAGGCTTCGGCCGGAGTAGGGGACTTACCTCGGTCAGACTTCGGCAATGGGGGCTTTGGGACTGGGACTTCCTGAGACCCTACTCTGACTGTGATAGCTTCGGTCTCCCTGTCCTTTGCCTCTTCGTGCCCATAATCTTTGACATCATTCTGCATGAGTTGATTCAGAGGTACCATGGACAGCTTGTGGATGATGCCTCCCTCCGCTGTGTCTGTCTGTCCCTGCCATTCATAATACTCCGAAGGAAAACAAGGCATAGTGTTAAGTTGCGGAGGATACTCCAGTTGTGATATGTAGGAGCCCATGGAGTCCCTGCCCAGTTGTACGGTAGAGGCATCGGTGGATCCAGTGGCTTCGCCAATTTTGAGCTGAGCCCGTTACCCGGAGGGGGGATCGACAGAGTCGACGGCGTCTCAGACCATATTAGTGAGAGGTCCTGCCAGGCCGGAGGTACGTTCGGCTAGTGTGGGCTGAAGCCTCCTGCCGAAGGGCTCATCTAGAGTGGTGCAGGGTTCGGCCATTGAGGGCCGAGCTCGCTCTACACGGGGCTCGGCCACTGGGGTCCGAAGCCACCGTACTAGGGGTTTGGCTACTGAGGTCCAAAGCCGCCATAGGGGGTGTTAGGCCACTGTGGCCAAGAGTCAAGGTGTGGTGGGTTCGGCCACTGCGGTCCGAAGCCGCAATGCGGAGGGCTTGGCCACTGTGGTCCGAGGCCACCCTGCGGAGGGCTCAGCCATTGTGGTCTGAAGCCATCCTCTGAATGCCTTGGGCCCCTCAGCTGACTTAGTTTTTTGGCACGGGGGCCTACTTCCTTGGCTTTTCTTTGGTGCTTGTTCAACAACATCTTATATGTTACCTTTGGCTTCTTGCGAGTCCTAGCCTAAGGAATGCTAACATTTTGCTTCCACACTCCCACTTCAGGGTTTTTAGGTATGAGGGTGCATGTGTGCGGTTCTCCAACAATTACTGCCTTGCCTTTAGTTGACTTAGCCTGTTCTGGCCGAATCAACATCTTCTTCTTGTCGAGGTCGACAGTGTTGATGGGCAAGGGATCTTTGTCTAGCTTCATCTTGGTATTGTGGTCTATTTTCAATCGTCTTTCTTCTATGGCCGATTGAACCTGCCGTCGAAAAACATTACAGTCATTAGTATTATGTGAATGTGAATCATGCCACTTACAATATGGATGTTTATTCAACTCGTCGGCAGATGGAATGACCTGGCCTTTAGGCAATCTGAGAAGCTGGTTCTTCAAGAGAAAATCAAATATTTTATCACACTTAGTTATGTCAAATGAGTACTTGATCTCACTAGGCCGATTCTTGGTGGGCGACGGTGAGGAGTCATGCTAAATAGCGTGGGCCTCATGGCTCCAGATATGATGAGTCATTGTCAATGGTAGTCAAAGAGGACAGAAGAAGAGAGAAGACCTGCTGCGTCTGGGTCGCGTGTGACTCAGGTACACGGGCAGCGAGCGACTGTCGGGCAGAGGGGCCGTGAAGTCGGGCTGGTCCAATCCGGGTACATGGGCTAGAAGCAGTAGAGGACCCACTGGGCTGTTGACCAGGATTGACTCAGGAATACGGGCGGCGAGTGATTGTCGGGCTGAGAGAGCTGCGGAATCAGGTCGGCCCAATCCGGGTACCTGGTGCAAAGTCGGTGGAGGCTTTGTCAGTTTCGGCGCAAAACTGACGACCGCTAATCTTGTATCGGACAGTCCAGAAGAGAAGTCGTAGTCGCTACGAAAGCTTAGCTTCCGGATAAGTCATATGTAAATAGGAGTTTACTATTTTGTCCCTAGGCCCACAGTCAGTCAGTCGAGTCTGTAAAAATATCCTAAGGGCAATTTAGTCTTTTCCTTTTATTTCAGCGTCTGTAAAAAACCCTAAGGGTCTGGTGGAATATTCCTAGCTATTGGGCAGCCTATAAATAGGGCCCCAATCCCTAGGGTTAGGTCACCCTTCAAGAATTCACTTTTTAATCAATTGGGTCATTTTTATTCTCTTTGTTCCCTGTTCATTCTCCTGCGCGCCGCCAGACACTACTCCTGTTCTCCGTGAGTTCATCTCGATTCTTCACTGTTTGGAAGATTTTATTCCTAGCGTTTTTGTGTGTAGCACTTCGTTTGTAGCTCTGTAGTTTCGGTTTGCGTGCGGCTGGTTTATTCCTGAGCATATCACTCTCTCTGGTTGCTTCTGTTCTTTGGGTGAGTAGTACTAGTTCTTGCATGCAGCAAGTAGTACCTACTCCCTGTGGCAACAATGTGCTAGTTCTCTAGCCTTGCTTTTTCCTGGTATAGCTTTTTGATCAAACAGATAGGGTCTAGCTTTTTCTCTGGCTGTTTCTGGCGAAGCCCCTTTTTTGTTCGAAGTCCTTTAGCTCTGTGAGGCAGGCTTTGACCAGACTTCTTCGAAGGCTTTGCTAGAATTTTCAACTCCGAACTTGAACTGTCAATCTAGCTTCAAAGTGTGCTCTGTGCTTAGTTTTTGTCTTATGACATACTTCGGCAGTTCTTGCGAAGCATACTTCGTCAGGTTTCGAAGTTAGCTTCGAAGCATGTCTCTCTGGTAGACTTCACTCGGAGTTTGTTTCCTGAGAAGTTTCTCTGCTGCTGTCATTTCCGTGGATCTTAGGTTGTGAGTTCGAAGCCTGTCTTTCGAAGTTTGTTTCAAGGCTTCAATTTCTTTTGAGAGCATCAGCAGACTTCGATTCGAAGTTTGTCTGTGGTTTGAAGGTTACCACTTTGGTAGTCATACTTCCATATAGCTAGCTTCGAAGGTAGCATTGTAGGCTTCGTTTTGATCTTGCTGCTGTGTGATTGACTTCGTTTCTCTCTCGAAGCTTGCTTTTCTACGAACTTTGTTCGAAGTTTTCTGATCGGAGGATAGATTTCGAAGTACACAGTTCGAAGCAGGCTTCGACACTTTCATACTTCGCACCGAAGCATACTTCGCATTCTGCCACACTCGAACTAGGCTAGATTCCACAAACCTCCGACATCTTCCAACTTCGCACGTCACCTCCAGACAAGTTTCGACTACATCAACCTTCGGCATATCTATGATAGACATCACCAGACTTCGACATTGAACTTCGAAGCAGGCTTCGTCACAGCGAAGAAGGCTTCGACACTACGAAGCAGGCTTCGACACTGCGAAGCAGGCTTCGTCAAGTTTCAACCAGGAGACAAATTTAAACAGTAACTTCTCATCTCGTTCTATGTGCACTTAGATCATTTGCTGAGAGGTTTGATCTATCATGTTTTGAATATTTTGTTTATCTGCCTATTAGCACTGTATTGGTGTTTCTCTGTCTAGGACACCGGTCATTTCTAGGCTAGATACTTTTAGGCTTTGGTGATCTGGTTTGCTGCTTAGTCTCTTGAGGTGCATTGGGTGTTGGGAACAGGCCATTGATTCGAAAGAATTTTTAGGTGCCCATTCACCCCCCTCTGGTCGCTACTTTCGGTCCTACAGACGGTCGTAAATCGGAGCAAGTGATAGGTTTACTCTTAGCATTCCAAACCCATTCGGCCGCGTACATGTCGGCCGAATCCTCTTCTCTTGACTCCTCCTCGTCAGAGTGTTCCATGACGTGGATTTCGGCCCTAGGCTTGTTAAACGTCTTAATAATTTTTTATCTTTGGCTCAGCCTTCCTAGACTAGAGCTTGTTGCAAGACTTGGCTAACATCTAAAAAGTTCCAGTTGTCTAATCTTAAGACAAATCCCTTTCTAACATATTAAGACTAAAACATCAGTTTCTAGTGTCCCTAAAACACTTGATATACTCAGAGACGCCCTCGTTAGACTTCTGCCTAACCAATGTCAATTGTGAGAGACTAAGTTCTGTCTCACCCGTATAAAAGTAGTCATGGAATTTTTATTCTAATTCGTCCCATTTTTGGATGGAGTTCGGTGGGAGTGCCGAAAACCAAGTGAAAGCGGTGCCGGATAGCGAGAGAGAAAATAGTCTATGTTTTAGAGCGTCTGACCCGCTAGCTTCTCCACACTGTGCTAAAAATTGACTAACATGCTCTAGTGTGGTTTTGTTACCCTCGCCATCGAACTTAGTGAATTCGGTGATTCTATAGTCGTGGGGGTAGGGTATTGTATCGAAATGATCAGGATATGGCTTCCTGTAAACCCTAGCCCGACCCCTAGGCACGAAGCCGGCGCATTCCCTAAATAGTGTGTGGATTCGCTCCTCTAGGTCATCTTGGTCTGTTGCCTACGCACTTCTCTCGTGCGGGGGCATGACACGCGGCAGGATATCAGCGTGTCGGCCATGGGCCTCTTCCCTATGCGCTAGTTGTACGATGTGCTCGAGCCTAGGCGCCTGTGCATGTGGTGTGGGCAGTGTGGCCAGGGCTAGCGCCGGTGCAGGTGGGGACAACGCATGGTATGCGGCGCCAGCTTGGTCGTAAGCATAATGACTGGTCTTGGCCACGGATGTTGAGACTGGAGACGTGATGGTCTTGCTAGTACTACCATCAGTCCTATTGTAAACATGATTTATCGGAGGTATACTAGCAATAGGGGATGATGGTACGGCCTCAGTAAAGCTGAACCTTCTAAGCGTCGCCTCTACTTGGGAGCTAACTGCCGAATCTAAACGGTTGGCTATCGAAGAGCTAATGGCTTGATCTACTGATGCGGCTATCTTTTGCTCAATCTCTAAAGAAGATAGACGAGGAGACATAGGTGTTACCTGGATCCGAGAAAGGTTAGGGATGACGATGTCACGCTTGATGAAGCCCGCACGCGTCTTGACGTAGCTCCCAAGCATCATGTCTTGGAGTGCCTTCATCTTTGCCTCGATCTCTGCTCGCTCTTCTGCGGGAATATCTTCAAGAGTATGTGTTAGGAGGTTGTGGTTGTCGATATCCGCGCCTCCCATGACATCTATCGGCGGTGTAGACGTAGTAGTCGTTGTAGATGTACCAATGGCCGATGTAGATGTACCTGTCATGTTGGTGTAGCTTCTCCCAGTGGAGTCACCAAAAAGTGTGTTGACACAGAAATGTGCCCCCACACTTGGGTCAGTTCGATGATCCAAAAGCGTGTGGATACTTAGGGACAAGCCTAAGCATAACACAACACCGACGCCGCGTTCCGACTACCCTTAGTCGTGTTAAGGGGGGTGGAGTCGCAAGGTAATCAGATCACACAGAAATAATCCAATTAGCCGAAAGAAACGTATTAAACAGAACCAGTCAGAAACTGAACGGAGCCTGACTGATTCGAAGTAGGGTGCAGAGGGTGCCGTTGAAGTGTACCTTCGGCTCCTGGTGCGAAGTGTCCCGCCGAAGGGTGCCTTCGGCGTTCGCACTGATCTAGACACGACAATCACCTCCGAACAACGGGGTTCAGCGTAAAGTCTCCGATACAGTAAGATATAGAGAAATGACTTCGGTGCAACGCGCGAGCGCGACTTTGTCCGGAGCGGAGCACAAGCGTGGCGAAGCCTGTCGTGGTGAAATATGTCGGTGAAGCGTGTTGGCGTGCGGTCGAAGCAACAACCTCGTCGAAGTGTGTTCTAGCAACCCCCGAAACCGGTCTCCCAGCTCCGGACACCTCGGGCAGAGTGGCTCCGAACATTGAAAACCTACAACATAGGGGATTCGAAGTACCAATTCGGCATGAGGACCGAATTCTGCTAAGTGTTGCACTAGTGGTGAAGGTAGCAATCTGTTACGTAGATTAGCGGATACTTCACAAGCGAAGTAACAAGGCGATAGCAATCTATTACGCAGATTAGTGGATACTTCACATATGAAGTAACAAGGTGATAGCAATCTATTACGTAGATTAACGAATACTTCACAGGCAAAGTAACAAGGCTTACCACTGTTCCGAAGTGGCCATCGGAGGTCTTCCAGGCAAACCCACGAAGAGTGTGGAAAAGTAAATGTAAATAAAATATGGTTCAAAGCTAGGGCTTTGTGGTTGATTTTTATTCGGGGGGCCTTAATGAACCGGCCTCACCCCTATATTTATAGGGGATAGACTTCTAATCTCTAAGACTAATCTGGTGGAATTCGGTTTGATCACGCGTGAAGGACTTAGTCAAAAATCGGACTCAATTTCTAACTCTGCCCGAAGTTGGCGTTTGGTCAGGCCCACCGAAGCCTGCTCCTCGGGTCGAAGCTTCGGCGGAGTGGGCCTTCGAAGGCCTCCGGGCTGAAGGCGGTGGGTTGGCTGGAAGATTCCGAAGCCCGTAGCCTAGTGGACCTTCGGCCCTGTAGGTCTTTGGCCCAACCTGGGACACGTGCCTTTTCAGCCCAAATTGACAAAATTGGTATTTCGACAATCTTAACCATTAATGCCATTTTTTGCTATCAACAAGGAGATGCGTGAAAAGAAGACCGAGGATGAGCGAGATGCCATCTTTGAAGAAATCTGCCCTCGACCAATTACGAAATAGGTATGGAAGCCTAAGCCGATAGAGACAAAGAAACCGGCTCACTTTCTGAGCGACGATGACGACATGCTCGACGATGACTACATGCTCATCTCCGAGGGACCCACACCTCAGGCGATGGACATCAACATCGTCATGCTGCCCGGCGAGTTCGCTCTACCATGAGACGAGGCCGAGGTCGCTTAGTTGAACCTCGGCACACAAAATGTTGTCTTCGAGAAACCTGAAGATACGGCTCATCACCTAAAGCCTCTCTACGTCAAGGGGCACATTGACGGGAAGCCGATCTCCAAAATTCTTGTCGATGGTGGCGCCACTATCAACTTAATGCCTTACTCTCTTTTGAAGAAGCTTGGTAGGGGCGAGGAAGACTTGAAGAAAACCAACCTAATGCTCAACGGCTTCAACGACGAGAGTTCCGAAGCAAAAGGCGTACTCTCCCTATAGTTGATGGTGGGTAACAAGACATTGCCAATAGCATTCTTCGTCATTGAAGTGCAACGTAACTACAGTGTGTTGCTTGGGCATGACTGGATTCATGCGAATTGCTGTATTCCTTCTACTTTGCACCAATGCCTAATGCAGTGGGACGACGATGATGTAGAGGTCGTACCAGTGGATACTTCGGCCTAGGTAGCAATGGCCAATGTGTCCATCGACGCCGTCCATGACAAAGTAGAGTGTCTATCAGGTAGAGACCTCTCGGATTATGACTTCATTAGTGTATCCGGAGGACGTTTTGTACCCATGTCTATAAAGTCGGTCGGTGTAGCACGACTATTTCTAAATTAGTAATCATGTCTAGTAAGAGTAATATTGATTGACTAAAGTCTGGCGTAGAGCAATACCGGTCTTCTAAGGACGGTATTGTCAAAGCCATTGAATACTTTAGCGAATTAGAAAAATTAGACCAAGGTTTTGCGTCGGCCGATCCTTTAGGAGAGGTCGATATAGACGATGGTAGCACTCCAAGGCCGACCTTGGTAAACCAAACCTTACAGGCTGATGAAAAGGCCAAAGTAATAAAATTTCTTCGGTCATACGTTGATTGTTTTGCATGGGAGTATAGCGAGATGCCCGGACTAAGTCGTGAGCTCGTAGAGCATCGGTTACCTATTAAACCTAGGATTAGGCCTTATAAACAACCCCCTCGTCGCTTTAATTCGGCCATGTATGACCGAGTTAAAGAGGAGGTAGAACGATTACTCAAGGCAGAATTTATTAGGCCATGCAGGTATGCTGAGTGGGTCGCTAACATTATGCCTGTAGAGAAGAAGGGGAGCGGAAAAATATGAGTTTGTATAGATTTCAGGGATCTGAACAAGGCCACTCCGAAGGCTGAATATCCTATGCCGATAGCTGACATGTTGATCAACGATGCTTCAGGACACAAGGTACTAAGTTTTCTTGATGGCAACAATGGTTATAATCAAATTTTTATGGCCAAAGAGGACGTATACAAGACAGCCTTTTGATGCCCTGGTTTTGTCGGCTTGTTTGAGTGGGTCGTTAAGACTTTTGGTTTAAAGAATGCTGGCGCTACATATCAACTTGCTATGAATTTGATCTTTCATGACTTGTTAGGAATTATGTTAGAAGTCTACATAGATGATGTTGTAATCAAATCGAATGCCATGGAAAACCACTTAGCTGATTTAAGAGTTGCTTTTGATAGGATACATCAATATGGCTTAAAAATGAACCCGCTCAAATGTTCTTTTGGCGTGTTGGCAGGTAAGTTCTTAGGGTTTATGATTCATGAATTGAAGCACCGACATGCAAAAGAGGTGTGCAAAAGTTGCTAAGAAAGATTAATTATTTGCATCGCTTTATATCTAACTTGTCTGGCAAGACCGATGCTTTTGTTCCTATACTCCGGCTAAAGAATGAAGCCGAGTTCACTTGGGGGCAAGTCGGAAAAGCGCCTTTGAGAAAATTAAAGAGTGCTTGTCATCCCCACCCGTGGTGAGAGCACCAAAGGCCGAAATTCCATTTCAGCTATACATCGCTGCAGAAGATAGCATGATAGGAGCCGTGATAACTCAGGAGGTGGAGGGAAAAGAGTATATCATCACATTCTTGAGTCGCCGTCTACTAGACACCGAAACAGGGTACATGTTTGTGGAACATTTGTGTTTATCACTTTATTATGCATGTACCAAATTATGTCACTATCTTCTCCCTAGCACATGTATTGTCTCTTGCCAAACCGATGTCATAAAGTACATGTTGCAAAAGCTAATTCTAAGTGGAAGAATTGAAAATTGGGCTTACATTTTGATTGAATACGATTTGGCTTATGAACCTCTAAGAGCTATGAAAGGCCAAATTGTCGCTAATTTTATAGTTGATCACCACGTAGATGTCAGTTGGGGTAATGATATTGCTTTAGTTGAAGTAATGCCATGAAACTTTATTTTGACGGTTTAGCTTGTAAGAATGGCCAAGGTATCGGAGTAGTTCTCATATCACCTAGTGACATGCACTTCGAAACCTCGACCCGTTTAGAATTTCCTTCTACTAATTACCAAGCCGAATATGAAGCTTTGTTGTTAGGACTTGAATTATTAGAATCCATGGGTGCTAAACATGTTCATGCGCATGGTGACTCTATGTTAGTAGTACAACAAGTAGCTAAAAGTGCTCAATGTTTTAATGGCTTCCTAATTAGTTACTTGGATAAATGTTTATACATAGTTGCTACTTTCGACGATTTCAAAATTTCTCACGTATCAAGAAAGGCCAACTCAATTACAAATGATTTGGCTCAGCAAGCATCTGGCTATCGGGTCAAGAGAGGAAAATTTTCTGTACAAGAAAAGCCAATGCTTGGTCTCACTACCGAAGCCAGAAACTTCAGGCGAGTGCGAGGTCTGTCGGACCCTCCGGATCAGACCCCTCCGACCATCGAAGGGAGTTGCGTGCTAGAGTCCTCGTGTCAGAGCCCTTCATCCACCGAAGGGTCCTACATGCCGGATCCCTCATGTCGAAGCTTTCTAGGCAACAGAAGTCCTCGCACGCCAGACACCTTCGGTGGAAGGCTTCGGTCTGATCGGCTCCACACGGCTGATCCGATCAACCTTCGGCAGAAGCAAGAAAGGCCCAGGGGGCACTCCGAAGTTAGCAGTTTAGACATTACTTTAGGAAAAAAGTTAGCAAACCCTTCGGATGTCCATAAAGATGATTGGAGAATTCCAATCGTCCAATATTTAAGAAATCTCAATCAAAAGATTGATCGGGAAGTTCGACGACAAGCGTTTAAATTTGTATTGCTAGAATATGTGTTATACCGCCGAACTATTGATGGACTACTTTTGAAGTGTTTAGATGCGATCAGTCCAAAGTAGCTATAGGAGAGATCCATGAGGGGGTTTGTGGTACTCATTAGTCGGCCCAGAAAATGAATTGGATGCTCAAAAGAGTGGGTTTTTACTGGCCGACTATGACTGAGGATTGTTTTAAATACTATAGAGAGTGTGAAGCATGTCAAAAGTTTGGTAATATTCATTTAGCTCCTACATCACTACTTAATCCTATTATCAAGCCATGGTTGTTCCGAGGATGGGGTTTAGACTTCATCAGCCAAATTCATCCTCCCTCTTCAAAAGGGCATCGGTTCGTGCTGATGGCGATGGATTACTTCACCAAATGTACCGAAGTCGTGCCTCTCAACAACATGACTCACCATGAGGTAACTGATTTTATCTTGAAGCACATTATACATAGATTCGGTATTCCCCGAACTCTCACTACAGATCAAGGTACTTCATTTATTGCTAAAGAAGTGAGAGACTTCGCTGAATTTTATGATATTAAGTTGATAAAATCTTCACCATACTATGCTCAGGCCAATGGTCAGGCCGAGTCTAGTAATAAAACTGTAATTAAGCTCATTAAGAAGAAAATTTAAGAGTTCCCTAAAAGGTGGCATGAAGTGCTTTCAAAAGCATTGTGGGCTTGTAGAATCGTAAAGCACGGTGCTACCAAAGTTAGTACATATGAATTAGTGTATGGACAAGAAGTCGTTCTGTCAGTAGAGGTAGTTCTTGGCTCTTTAAGATTTCTTAAACAAGATGGCTTATTGGTCGATGAGTATGAAACTCTTTTGAAGGATAATTTGTAAGAGGCGACCGATAAGAGGTTGAGGGCTCTAGAATCTACAAAAATAGACAAAATAAGAGTAGCTAGAGCCTACAACAAAAGAGTCAAACAAAAATCGTTTCAAGTGGGTGACTTAGTTTGGAAGACCATATTGCCCTTAGGCACTAGGAGCCCCAAATTTGGTAAATGGTCACCTAATTGGGAAGGCCCTTTCAAAGTAGCCAAAATCGCTCCAGGTAATGCATACTTGTTAGAATCTCTACAAGGAGAGCGATTTCGAAGAGCTTTGAAAGGCAGGTATTTGAAAAAAATACTTCCCTAGTGTGTGGCAAAGCGCTTGAAAGTGTCGAAAGGCTGATATGGAAGTTATGTCCTTAGTGTGACGCCTCGATTTACCGAAATCGGAACATTATTGAATTTCCAAAGAAAAACAATAATACAAAAGGTTCATCATGCGACACGTACATACGAGCAATCATCCGTGGTACGCAGACCACATTATTACATAAGAGTAAAATTAAAATAAACAATAAAAGTAAACTGCAAGACGAACACCCTCTTCAGGATCTTTCTTCTTGACTGGGTTGCTACTCCAGACCATCCTCGTAGTAGGCATCCTCTGAATTGTGTGTCCAACGGGTATGAGTACAAAGTGTACTCAACAAGCCACCGCAAATGCAAGTAATAATGCAAGATAATAACAAGGGAACGATCATGGCTAAAAGTGCGGAAAAGTACATTTTCAGTTATTGCGTTTAGTGTAGTCAAATTTTATCATGCGGAATAATAGACATGACCATCAATGATACCATCTAACTCGAAGAGTACGTTTTCCCTCCTCGCACAACAGTCCTTACATGTCAAACCATCATGCACATCCATTGCAAAAGTAAACTTACTGTGGGATGTCACGCAACCCGCCCTTGACCGTGGGCTCGACTTTTCGAAAAGATTTATGACTCTGATCAGAGATGTACTATTGTACCCACAAGGCACGCACTCATTCCAAACACCAAAGTGTAACGAGATAACCCATACCATGGGAACTCGTGCCAAAACCTCAGCATGAAATGCTCCAAGCGATAACCACCCGCTCTAGGTTTCGCCGGCGCACCGGGCCGCATCCCAGCTAATGTCGCACCCCCTTTTGCGCCACGTCGGTACAAGACACCCGCAGGTGCTGCTTGACCCATCTCCAAGTGGTGGCCTCGGTTTGGAACACTCCATACCTTAGTTAGGACTTACCCATTAGACTTGTGGTTAGTACGGAAGTGTATTGCAACAGATCCCTCAGACCGGTCCTTATAGTGCCCCGGGTGCTACCGACCAATGCCCTAGCTTGCACTCGGAACCCACCATGCATACACTCACAACCATAACTCTATCACCAACGGCATTCCAGAGATAAGAATAACGGGGATCATATAGTAGATTCCAATCGCTACGACTCATTTTTAATCCTATAGCAATTGTTGGGGGAAATTACTCCATTTCCAAGACTTAGAGAGTAACCCTTCGTTGGCTGAGTGAGGACCCCGAAGGTGGCGGACTGCTGTTCGGAGTATACGTCGCCACGACCGGAGGGTGCCACGGTGCGAAGTCTTAGAGAACCCTCCGAAGGGAAGATGGAGACCTCGAAGCAGAAGGACATGATTGATTGGATGTCCAGCTTATCCATCTACCTTGCAGTGCTTGATCGTGTATAACCTTGTTTATAATACCAAATAGTTTCTACTATGTCGGTTGTAATTTAGGGGTAAATAGCTCTTTACCTTCTGCTTTTTTCCCTATAAATACCCCCCATTGTACCTTGTAAAGAAGGAGGCAGAACAAGTTGTTCATCTATACTCATTCGGACCACTTGAGCTATTATCCATCCCGGAGGCTCAAGCTAGTCCTAAAAACACAAACTTCCTGTTTGTCTGTTCTTGATTACCGAGAACCTGTTGGCGTAACATTTGCGCCAACAGTTGGCGTCCGGCTCCATTGGTCCGAGGGGACCTTCTAAGAGGACCCGAAGCCTGGCCACGCTTCGGAGGCATAGCTAGCCGTGAAGATGTCTTGGAGATGGAGGACTTCGAACGACCCGAGGGGTCGAGAGAAGGCCCTCGAGCTGCACTAAGAAGCCCTTAA
This sequence comes from Zizania palustris, assembly GCA_019279435.1. Classification (NCBI taxonomy): domain Eukaryota; kingdom Viridiplantae; phylum Streptophyta; class Magnoliopsida; order Poales; family Poaceae; genus Zizania; species Zizania palustris. The sequence continues at coordinate 11,547,584 of JAAALK010000081.1, read as the reverse complement.
CTGAAGGGTGCGTGGAGTCTCAGGACTCCGAGGCTCCCTCCGTAAGTGCTCTTCGGAGTGCAGTCAGCAGTAGAGAACAAGCTTTTAGAACTTGGTTCCCCACGGACGGCGCCAACTGTTAAGCTTCCTCGACGCTTATTCCGGGTACCATCAAGTATGGCTGAAGCGCGAAGACGAAGCCAAGACAAGCTTTATAACTCCTTCCGGAGTATTCTATTATGTAAGAATGCCTTTTGGTTTACGAAATGCCGCAGCCACCTTTTCTCGCTTAATAGCTAAGGCTCTAGGTCATCAGATAGGCCGCAATGTCGAAGCCTATATGGACGATATTGTAATAAAAAGTGCTCAAAAGCACCGGCATAGCTTAGATCTACCTAAAACATTTGAGAGCCTCCGAGCATGTGGAGTACGCCTCAACCCCGAAAAATGTATATTCGGAGCACAAGCAGGAAAGTTGCTAGGGTACTTAGTTTCGAGCAGGGGGATCAAAGCTAGCCCAACACAAATAACTGCGCTACAAAGGATGGCTCCACCAGAGAATTTGAAACAAGTACAGAAGCTAGCAGGAAGGCTCGCAGCACTCAGCAGGTTCCTGTCCAGGTCGGCAGAGCGGAGCCTCCCAATTTTCAAGGCACTGAAAGGATCCGAAAGCTTCAGCTAGACGCTGGAGTGCCAGAAGAGCTTCGAGGATATAAAAGCATACCTCGGCACATTATCAACCTTAACTGTTCCCCTTCCAGAGGAAACACTGTTTTTATATCTTGCAGCAGTGGGTTCAGCAGTAAGCGCAGTGCTGGTCCGAGAGGTTGAGCTTAAGGGGAAGCTGGTACAAAACCCAATTTATTTTGTGTCGGAGGCATTATCCGGAGCCAAGGTCAGATACTCCGAGCTCGAGAAGTTTGCTTATGCCCTAGTAATGGCCTCGCGAAAGCTAAGGCATTATTTCTTGGCGCATAACCTCATCGTCCCTACGTCGTATCCTCTTGGGGATATGCTCCGAAACAAAGATTCCACAGGCAGGATTGGGAAATGGGCAGTCGAGCTGGCACCCTTCGAAATCTCCTTCACGGCGAGGACAGCTGTTAAATCTCAAATTATAGCAGATTTCGTAGCAGAGTGGACTCCATCTGCAATCTGGACCCCGGAAGAACCCTCCGAAGGTTTTTGGACAATATTCTCTGACGGAGCTTATCAAGCATCAGGCGCCGAAGCAGGGGCCGTCATCTTGTCACCATCAGGGCAAAAGCCCATGTATTCCGCAAGGCTCAACTTCAGAACCACTAATAACATTGCCGAGTATGAAGGAATCTTGCTAGGCCTCCGAAAGGCTAAAGCGCTCGGAGCTACAAGAATAGTGATCAAGACAGATTCCCAAGTCATCGCGGGGCATATTGACAAAAGCTTTCAAGCAAAAAACCTGCATCTCGCGCAATACCTTGAAGAAATCCGCAAGGCCGAAGCAGCATTCAAAGGGTTTACAGTTCGAAGCATCCCTCGGGCAGAGAATCAACTGGCAGATATTCTTGCAAAGGCTGCAGCAGGAGCGGTGGACCTCCCGGAGGGTGCTTTCTACGAAGAGCTAGAGCAGCCAGCGGCTGACCAAATACCCTCATCAGAAGTAATGTGCATTCCAACTACAGATTGGTGAGCTCCGATAATAAGCATGTTGCAAAGTAGCATGGACCCTCCGGAAGGCCCATAAGCTTGAAGGTTGCCAGCAAGAGCTCGAAATTACAAGCTTATTGATGAAGTGCTATACAAGGCCGGAGTGTGCTCACCCCTACTTCGATGCATCTCACAACCCGAAGGTCAAGACATACTTCGGGGCATCCACGAAGGACTGTGCGGAGGTCATTTAGCCCCTCGAGCACTAGCAGGCAAGACGCTTCAGCAAGGGTTTTATTGGCCAACAATAGTAAGAGACGCAGAAGAACTAGTTCGAACATGCCAAGGCTGCCAGTGGATGGGCAGACGGAGCCATCGCCCGCCAGCTCAGCTTCAAGTTATTGCCCCAGTATGGCCAATGGCTAGATGGGGCATGGACCTCATAGGCCCTTTCCCAGTGGCAAAAGGCGGTTTGAAATTTGCGGTAGTAGCAATCGAATATTTCTCAAAATGGGTGGAAGCGGAGCCGCTAACAGCTATCACCTCGAGGAACGTGCAAAAATTCTTCTGGCAGAATATTATATGCAGATTCGGAGTTCCCAGAGAGTTGACGGTGGATAATGGAACCCAGTTAGAAGCTGATACCTTTCAAACATTTTGTGAAGAACTAGGCATTAAGCTATGCTTCGCAGCAGTGCGACATCCGCAGTCCAACGGAGCCGTCGAGCGAGCCAACGGGAACATCCTCTCTGGGTTAAATCGCCGAATTGTAGGATTGGCCAAGGGGCCGTGGGTCGAAGAACTACCTAAAATCTTGTGGTCCATCCGAACCACTCAAACTAGATCAACAGGTTTCGCACCATTCAGATTGCTCTTCGGAGATGAAGCCATGACTCCTACGGAGCTCAGAGGGGAGTCGCTTCGCGTAATTCAACCCGGGGACGAAGATGACCGGAGTACGTCACTAGATCTATCAGAAGAAACAAGGCTTCGAGATGTCGCCAACCTGACTAAGTACCAGGAACACACCAAAACGTGGTATGACCCGAAAGTTAGATTAAGTGAGTTAAAGCCGGGTCATCTAGTATTGCGAAGTGAAATAGCTCCGGGGAAGCTAGGAAACAAATGGGAAGGACCATATGTTATCTTACGCTCAGGACGCCCCGGATCATTTAAATTAGCTAATTTAGAAGGGGAAGAGTTGAAACATGCATGGCATGCGGAGCACCTTAAGCGATATTACGCTTAAGGCCTCCTTGTAATCACTTGTAACACTTTCTTTTCTATAAATAAAGATAAGGGTTGAAACCTGTTTTGCTCTTCGAATATCCCTTACTCCTGATGGACGCATTGGGAGGACGGTGATGCTGGTAGAGCCAAGCATTTTTCTCAAGACCCAAGGGGCTGCCTCCGAATCATTGGTTCAGCGGCTCCGCCAACCTACGGATTCCAGGCTCCGGCTTGTTAGAATCCGTAGAAGAGTCTAAGGACTTTAAAGAAAACAGATTTTTAGCCTCCGGGTGCGAAGTATCTGTAAAAGAGCCGAAGGTGGCCAACCTACGGATTCCAGGCTCCGGCTTGTTAGGATCCGTAGAAGAGTCTAAGGACTTTAAAGAAAACAGATTTTCAGCCTCCGGGTGCGAAGTATCTGTAAAAGAGCCGAAGGTGGCCAACCTACGGATTCCAGGCTCCGGCTTGTTAGGATCCGTAGAAGAGTCTAAGGACTTTAAAGAAAACAGATTTTCAGCCTCCGGGTGCGAAGTATCTGTAAAAGAGCCGAAGGTGGCCAACCTACGGATTCCAGGCTCCGGCTTGTTAGGATCCATAGAAGAGTCTAAGGACTTTAAAGAAAACAGATTTTCAGCCTCCGGGTGCGAAGTATCTGTAAAAGAGCTGAAGGTGGCCAACCTACGGATTCCAGGCTCCGGCTTGTTAGGATCCGTACAGCAGTCTAGAGACTTAAAAAAGGAAGCGAGAAAATTTTTAGTCTTCGAAAGCAAATGATAAGTACAAAGTTCGAAGCATGCAGGTGTTCGGACAGTCATTGTGCCTAGCGAACCCTTTTCTATGGTAAAGGCTCCGCCACCCACAAGGGGGGTCGGAAGGTACGAGTCACACAGCATACTTTCGAAGCATTTCACGTTAAATCATTATAATTATACATCAAGAGAAATTTTTGTCTAAGCCTAAATAAAATCGGAGACCCTTTCGGCCCCTGCGGCTACTTTGCCCTTCGGAACTTGAAGCCGCCGAAGTCGTCCTTTTAGTCCGGGTACTTCTCTTTTTCTTAGAGGCTCGTAGTTTCCTCTGCTCCTCTTGAAGCTCAGCCCATGTCAGGAGCCTTTCGGAGTCAGCCTCCGCAGGGTCTTCAGCTCGGTACTCCGAGTCGGACCAGTCAATAGGTTCGGAAGACGAGGACCCCTCCGTCTTCTCTTCCTCTTTAATATAAGCTAAGACGTCCCTTCGAACGTCAAGGGTGATCTCCCCCTCGTCCCCACGAGGAACAAAAAAGCGGGAGCGGCGGTAAGGCCTCAAACCCGCGAGGTTTGCCCACTCCTTTCGAAGCTCGTCGGTAATTTCCAGAAGTTCGAAGTCAGGGCTCGAAGGGCATGACAAAACCTAAAAAATAGCAGAACACCCAAGACAAGTTCCCGTTTATAACTTTTTCATTAATAAAAACAGGGTTTACAGGGCTTCATATACATAACAGTCCTAAGCGGCTAGACCTGCGGGTCGGTCGGCGGAGCAGGAACCGAAGGGGCTGACGCAGCAGGGAGTGATGGCCTTGTCTGCGCTTGCTTCTGCCAACGGGCCTCGTCATTCCAAGCCTTAGCTGCGGCCTTATGATCCGTCTTCCAGGTCGACCGGAAGGCCTCCCAGGCCGAAGCCACCTCCGAAGATGGCCGCAGCAAGTCGTCGTCCGCGAAGCCTCCAGGAGATGAGCCTTTGACTAAGCCAAGGGGGATCCGAAGGGATTCAAGATGACGAAGAACCCCGATACCAGCACACTGTCCGGAGATTTCCCCGTACCAAATACCGGAGTTCTTCATCAACGACGAAGCAACCTGGATCCTCGTCAGCTTCCGGTCAAGGGGCTCATGGGTTGCAGCAGAAGCCGAAGGGCACATGGTGCCAAAGTACTCCAGCGTACCCTGGAGGGCTTCCAAGGTACGGTCCACAGTACTAGAATTCTTCTTCTCCACTGCTTCCAGGCCTGCAGCAGTCGCGCCCACTTCGGCCACCCGGAGCATCAAAGAACTCTTGAGGGCCATCGCCTGGCTAAGAGCTCCCTGAAGTTCTACCAGCTGCGCACTTGAGGTAGCGGCCTCTTGGCAGAGCCTTTCAACCTCCGCTCGAAGGACAACGCGCTCGGCCTCGACCTCCTGGGCAGACGAACGGAGGGCTCCGAGGGCTTCGTCCGACGCCGCCCTAGCCCTCCGTTCCTCCAAGACTTCTTCCTCCAGCCTGAGGGATCTCCCGGTGGAGTCTTTAAGAACCGTCTGGAGGGTAGTGACCTTCCATTTAAGTCGATTAACTTCGACCTCGTTGGAAGTCGCTGCCACTCTAGCAAGAACAAATTGCTGCAAAAAGAACTAAGTAAGTACTAAAGTATTTATGACTACTAATGCGAAGTATCTATGGTGTCTTTTTTATACCTGAGGGGCAGCCCTTTCGAGGGCTGTGTTGAGCCTCGAAGCCCTGGCCTCGCTCAAGACGGAGATCAACTCCGAATTGGCAATGTCTTGGCTTCTCTCAGCTAGGGGCTCCATAAGTCTTCGGAGGCCACTCCGGTGCTCCAGGAACGGAGCCAGCAGAGGAAGCCAAGACAGAGCTTGGGCATCATCCGCTACGGCCTCATCTTCCGAATTGCCAACGGAGGGCGCGGCCTGGCCGGGAAGAAGGCCGAGGCTAGAAATACTCTTACCTCGCCCCAGCACGAAGGAGGGCGAAGCAGGAGTACCCCGACCATCGGCAACCACCTCTTCAACCCGAGCGGCAGCGGCGGAGGCAACCTCGGTGGTCGAGGTGGCCACGACAGGAGTGACCTCCGTCACCAACTCCGTCCCGGCGAGCACGTCGTCTGCCCCAAAAGACACATTCTCCGCCGCCAAATTCGGAGCGTCCAAAGGCACGGAGGGATTCGCTCGGACGATAGCCTCCGAAGACGCAGGGGCTTTGGACGCCACCAAAGCATCGACACCCGAAGAGGTACCTATTTCAATAACAAAATCAATAAGCATGTTTTCACAGACAGCAAGAAGGTATTGAGTATAAAAGGGAGGAGCTTCAAAAAAAAACCTCCGGGAGCTTCGTGGGAAGGATTGCTGGATCCTCCAGGGCTTCGTACATCTGGAGGATGTCGGCAAAGTCATCCCCCAAGGTCCTGCCCTCAACATTTTCCATCGGAGCCACGGCCTCCGCAGGGACCAACTCGGGTGCGGGCAAGTTGGGAGTAGGGGAATCCGACTCCACCTGAACGACGACGGGCGCAACAGGAGCAGTAGGAGCCACGCTTACCACCTCCCCGACAGAGGTGGGAGGAGGGACTTCCCCTGTATCCTCGTCACCCAGGAGGTAGGCTTCAAAGGCCGCTGCTGTCTGGCCGCCGGAGTCCTCTACCTCTTTGGAGGCCGAGCTTTGCGCACCCGGCGATGAGACAGACGAGGCGGGCGCCAACTCCGAAGGGTGCTTCGCTACCTTCTTCCTCCGAAGCGGCTGTTTGCCGGCCTTTTTGGAGGGCTCGGCAGCGGCTTTCCTCTTACGGCCAACTGCTCCGGTCGGAGCAAAGTCAGGAAGAGCCGGGGGCTCCATGCCGAGAGCTCTCCACACTCTGTTGGATCGCTCCCAGCTCTCCACCTGCTCCAACCTTCTTTGCCTCTCGGCCACCGAAGGGGCTCCGAGAACTCGTTCGGTGGCCTGAACTATGTCCTCCGGAGCCAATACCAAAGGCGCCACTGAAAGAAAAAGGTATGAGAATATAAGTATAATTGATTTCATCGTTCAAATATGATGCAGCAAGGAGAAGGTTTACCTAAGTTTCGGAGGTCCCCCTCCGAAGCTTGTGCGAACACAATCGGCCAGTTGGCTCCGAGGGGAGGGATCCGAAGAGCGACGAACTCCTCAGCCAAGTCGCGCATGCTCATACGACGAGCCACTGAGGTAAGCAACCCTAGCCTCGTCGAGAGCAGGCTAGGGTTCGGAGAGATATCCGCCTCCTTCCGGTACCAGATCTCCTGGAGAGGACCAGCGAGGGGGGAGTCCTCTCCGACTTCGGCATAAAACCACCGAAGTATCCAGTTGGTGTACCATCTGTCGTTTATAGCTTTGGCAGGGAAGCGGAGGGCGTGCTCCCTCCGCAGCTGGAAGTTGACGCTGCCGAAGGCTATCGTCACCTTGGAGTCCCCTGGCCCGTCTTGTGGCTTCGGTTGGCATATGGCTTCGTGGGTCGCGGCGAAGATTTCGGAGCGTCCTTCGCATCCCTCCGCCCGGAGCGCCCATTCGAAGATGGCCAATCGGGCGATGGCGTTTGGGGACAGTTAAGGCAGGGTGATATGGAACAAGTCCAACACCTCTGCCAAGAAGTCCACGGCCGGCAGCCCCAGGCCTGCTTCGAAGAATGCTTCGAAGACCACCACCTCTCCGCTCCTCGGCCTTGGAGTTGACTCCGTCCCGGGGACTCGAGTCCTTAGCCCAGTGCCCAACCTTCCGTCCACCACTTCTTCAATGGACTCGGCAGTGCTCAAGGATTGGCCGATGATGAAGCTTTGAGCAATCTTCTTCTTGGAGGGCGGACGGAGCGCCCGAGGATTCTTGGGCCAAGCACCGCTCGGAGCCCCTGCCATTGCCGCTGCTGCCGAAGCAGCCCACGCCTGCCTCTGTGCCAAGGTGTTGGCCGCTGCAGGGGTGGTGTGGCTAGTTCTCGCCATCATGCTCGAACGATTCAAGAGTTTGGAAGTTTGGGGGAAAGGTGAATCACAGGTGATGAATGTGGTAAAAAATCTCGGTTAATCTCCGCCTTCCCCTTTTTATAACCACACGACCAGTACTACTCTTCAGTTGATTTCACATTGCAGGTTCGGCTTCCGTCACCGACAAGTGGGTCCGGTAATTGGAACGGCGTATAACCGCTATAAAAATCGACCGTTACCTTTTTTTTGCAGAAGGTAACGACTACTTGCGCCGTAACGATCACTTTGACGGCGCCCCACGACGTTCGCTCTATGGAACCGTCTCCACGACGTGGGTACTCCGAAACCGTCTCCACGACGCTCACACTCTGAAACCGTTCCCTTCCTAGTGAGCGTTCTCACTGTATCAAGAACTCGAAGGCGAAGGTTCGAAAGTATTGGGTCTAAAATCCTGGGCTAAGTCACAGCATCTTCAAATCCTCTTTAAGCCTCAGAAATTAGAAATGTTCTTTTCGTATACTGCCTTCTTTCTAAAACAGGTTAACTATAGAAAGGCGTATTCGAGGGGCTACTGTTGGGGGAAATTACTCCATTTCCAAGACTTAAAGAGTAACCCTTCGTTGGCTGAGTGAGGACCCCGAAGGTGGCGGACTGCTGTTCGGAGTATACGTCGCCACGACCGGAGGGTGCCACGGTGCGAAGTCTTAGAGAACCCTCCGAAGGGAAGATGGAGACCTCGAAGCAGAAGGACATGATTGATTGGATGTCCAGCTTATCCATCTACCTTGCAGTGCTTGATCGTGTATAACCTTGTTTATAATACCGAATAGTTTCTACTATGTCGGTTGTAATTTAGAGGTAAATAGGTCTTTTCCTTATGCTTTTTCCCTATAAATACCCCCCATTGTACCTTGTAAAGAAGGAGGCAGAACAAGTTGTTCATCTATACTCATTCGGACCACTTGAGCTATTATCCATCCCGGAGGCTCAAGCTAGTCCTAAAAACACAAACTTCCTGTTTGTCTGTTCTTGATTACCGAGAACCTGTTGGCGTAACATTTGCGCCAACAGCAATCATGTCGATACATTGGACACTAGCTAATAGTACTAATCATATGGTGACAAGGAGTTTAGGCTAGATAGCATGGCTTGGGTTGCACATCAAGGTCGGGGGACCCTAATAAATATATAGTAAGGGTTTCATTTGACTAATGCATGTATATCCTATGTGTTTTAGCAATAGTTTAGTAAAACATGGCTTCAATATGCTCAAAAGATTGGTTTGGTGACTTGCCTTGTTTGATGAAAGGCGAGGGAGGGACTTCTAGGAAGTACTCTGGCTCCTCGGCGGTGTCGTAGTCTTTTTAACATGAATAATAAACGTAACATTCAATAAACAATACAAAGATCACGCAACAAGAATATAGGTTTTGACTGGGTTAACTTAAGGAAAATAAAGTTGTTAAGTTTCTGAAATTCATTTTATGAATATTTAAAATGAACTATAATGAAATATGGTCCTTTATAAAAGGGATTTTAAGTGTGAACAATCTTATTTTAAGTTTTCTAACTAATTAAAAATAAGAGGTTCAGAGAAAACTTGGTGGTTTCATCCCATTAACAGGAAATGAATAAAGATAAATTTTACTGAAATTGAAATAATTAAATTTGTAATTTACCCTAAAGAGCATTTGAACATTTTATTAAATAAGCATGAAATATTCAAAGTAAACATATTGTTTTTATTGTATTAACATGTAGAGGATAAAATTACAACTTTTCTGGAATTGAAATGGTAATTTTTGGAGTTAAAATGCGCAAGATATGAATTTTAGAAGTTTAAAACCATTTCTGGAATTTAAATTAAATCCAAAACAGCCGCCAGTCCACGGTGAACTAGATCCACCGTGAACCCACGCACTGTGCGCGTGGTCCGGCCCATCCTAGACCGTTCGATCTAGATCCAACGCGTGAGGGCGAGGCGTAGGCGTTAAGTTAACGTGGACGGCTGAGATTAAAACGTCGAACCGGTACACATCGTGCGGTCCAGATGCGACACGGGATTTAAATTCTAGCGAACGGCTCAGATTAAAATGTAACGCTTCGCCGAGATCTAACTGATCCGATTAAACCACACGAGGTATTTAATCGCCACCGTTGGATCCAGATCGCACGGTCGCGATTGAATCCGACATGGCCCGGGTACTCGACCCATGCCGATCGTCTTCTCCGGTGACGGCGAGCGGGCCAGAGGCCACGGCGAGCGACGGCGGCCCTAGCTAAGCCTAGAAACGGAAAGAGGACGCCTAGGGGAACACGGGGGTACCTTAGGCGAGGCGAGAGGTCGATAGAGCGTGGCCGGCGACGAGGGTAGACGACGTAGTGGTTCGGGTTCCTTGTCGGCGATGTTGATCCAGCGGGGTTCATTGTCGGTGGAGGGGTGGCCGAGGTTGGTGAGGTCCTGGTGGTCACGGAGGTGTGGTCCCCTAGGGCAGAGGAGGTCACCAGCGGCGGTGAGCAGTGACCGGAGTGCGGGCGGCGGTGGAGTGTTAAAACTGTAGAGGGGCGTTCTATTCGATCTTGCAGCGTGTGAGCGTGGGGGTCGAATGCGGGGTACTAGGGGGTTTAAATAGGGTCACTGGCGGGGGCAGAGGGGGTGTAATTGGCGGTGGCCGAGGGTTAACGCATTTAAACGTTGGCGAGCTTCGAGTTGCATGCAGATTCATCGAATCGGGACGTGATTGGGCTGGTTTTAATGGGGGGAAATGGTCGGCGCGTTGAGGGGAATTCATTGTCAGCGACGGATTAAAGGGAGGGGGCCGGCGGGGTCGGATCCGAGGCGGGATTAGGGCTTCAGCCGGCGGGCGGGGGGGATTTGGGGGCAGATCCCGCGGGGAAGATGGGTCTGATAGGTGGGGGCCACTGGGCAGCGAGCGCGAGGGGTCGGTTGGCACCGACAGGTGGGGTCGGGCGGTCGGGTGCGCGCGCGGAGAGGAGAGGGTCTCTGACGGGTGGGACCCGTTGGTCAGTCGAGGCGCATGGGGAGGTGTGGGCTGGGCTAGCCGGGGGAGAGAGAAAGGGAGGGGGGAGGGCCCGTTACTATTTAAATGTTTTTCTGAATAAAAGTAATTATAGAAATTGATTTAAAATATTTGGGCTACTTCCAAGGGTGATAAAAATTTGTAAAAATTCTCAAAAATATCTTTTGGTCTTAGGAACTCACACAAAATTTTCTATCCTCTGGCTTGGTCATTTCATCTAGGTTTTAGCTCAAAAAGGTTAAGGAGGGCATTAAAGGTATTTCCAAAATAAATAATTCTAGGAAAATAGATTAAATGATATTTTTATTTCTTTGAAAATTTGGGGTGTTACAAACCTATCCCCCTTCCAAAGAATCTCGTCCTTGAGATTGAAACGCTACTCGAATAACTCGGGGTATTGGGCTTTCAACTCGTCTTCTTTTTCCCATGTGGCTTCTTTAACGGGGTGGTTGTCCCACTGAACTTTGCAGAAGCGAACCACACGGCTCCTGGTTACTCTTTCCTTAGTCTCCAGGATTTTGACGGGTTTTCGATGTAGGTCAAATCTTCTTGGACGTTGAGTTGTTGGAGGTCGGCTTGCTCGGCGGGCACATGAAGGCACTTCTTCAGCTGAGAGACGTGGAACACATCATGGACTCCTGCCAGAGATGGAGGCAGTTCTAATTGATATGCCACTTCTCCTTGCCGTCGGAGGATCTGAAAAGGTCCGACATAGCGAGGTGCTAGCTTGCCTTTCATGTTGATCCTTTGAGTGCCACGGAGGGGAGTGACTCGGAGATAGACATAATCACCCTCCTCAAAGGTTAGGTCCCTACGTCGGTTATCAGCGTAGCTCTTCTGTCGGGACTAGTCTGTCTTCAATCTGTCCCTGATGATCTTGACCTTCTATTCGGCTTCTCTTAATATGTCAGTCCTAAATAGCTATGACTCTCCGGTCTGATCCTAGAGTAACGGCGTTCTGCACTTACACCCATAAAGTGCTTCGAACGGGGACATCTACAGGCTAACTTGATAGCTGTTATTGTAGGAGAACTCCGCATAGGGCAAGTTCTTGTCCCACATTCCACCAAAGTCTAGAGCGCAAGCTCTAAGCATATCCTCCAATATCTGGTTGACCCTTTCGGTTTGACCATCGGTCTGTGGATGATAGGCGGTGCTAAAGTTCAGCTGGGTGCCGAGTTCCTCCTGAAGGTTCTTCGAAAACTTAGAGGTAAACTGACTCCCACGGTCAGATACAATCTTCTTTGGAACTTCGTGCAGGCACACGATCCAGGTCATATACAACTCAGCCAACTTGGCGACGATGTAAGTTGTCTTGATGGGGATGAAGTGAGCCACCTTGGTGAGTCGGTCGACGATCACCCAAATAGAATCATGACCGGCTTGGGTCCTGGGTAGTCCCGTGACTCAGTCCATTCCTATCTCTTCCCACTTCCATTCGGGGACCTTGAGAGGTTGCAACAGTCCAACAGGTCTTTGGTGCTCTGCCTTGACTCGCTGGCATGTGTCGCACTTGGCCACATACTCAACTATTTCCCTCTTCATGCTGACCCACCAATATTTCTCCTTCAGGTCTTGATACATCTTTGTACTCCCAGGATGTATGGAGTATAGAGTATCGTGGGCTTCTTAAAGGATGAGAGTCTTCAACTCAGGCTTGTCGGGCACGCATATCCGGTTTCCGAACTAGATGGTACCATGCTCATCCTCGGAGAATCCAGGGGCTTTACCCTTCCGCATGTTCTGCTGGATCTCTAAGATGTCTGGGTCTTCCTTCTGCTTTTCTCGGATTTGGTCTATCAGGACAGGTATGGACTCCAAAGCAGCGAGGTACGCTCGGGTGGTGATCCCTAAATTTAGCCTTTCCATTTCCTTGTATAGCAAAGGGGCCTGGTCCTGTATCATGATGGCATTGCAGTACCCTTTTCGACTAAGGGCGTCTGCCACCACATTGGCCTTGCCTGGATGATAATGGATGCCCAAGTCATAATCTTTGATCAGTTCCAATCATCTCCTCTGCTTGAGGTTCAGGTCCGGTTGGGTGAATATATACTTGAGGCTCTTGTGGTCGGTGAAGACCTCGCACCAATTTCCCACAAGGTAATGTCTCCATATTTCAAGGCATGAACCACGACTGCTAATTCTAGGTCATGGGTTGGGTAGTTCAGCTCATGCGGTCTCAGCTGTCGGGAGGCGTAAGATATCACCTTCCCATCTTGCATTAAGACACATCCCAATCCTTGGCGAGAGGCATCATAGTAGACATGGAAGTCTTTCCAGATGTTCGGCAGGGTCAGAATAGGGGCTGACACGAGCTTCTTCTTGAGGGTTTGGAAGCATTCTTCACAATCTGGGGTCCATTCAAATTTTACCTCCTTCTGCAATAGCCTGGTCATAGGCTTGGCGATCGTCGAAAAATTCTCAATGAACCGACAGTAGTATCCGGCCAATCCGAGAAAACTCCGGATCTCAATAACGTTTGTGGGTTGCAGCCAGTTGGTCACGGCTTCCACGGTGGTTGGGTCCACAGCTATTCCTCCGGCAGATATGACATGGCCGAGGAACTTCACCTCAGACGACCAAAACTCGCACTTGCTGTATTAGGCATACAGTTGTTGTTCCCTTAGCTTTCCGCGGGTCAAACGGAGGTGGGTCTCGTGTTCTTCCTTGGTCTTGGAGTAGATGAGGATATCGTCGATGAATACCACGATGAACTTATCCAAGAACTACATGAATACATTGTTCATCATGTTCATGAAAAAGGCTGGGGCATTCGTGAGTCTAAACGACATCACAGTATACTCGTAGAGTCCATAGCGGGAGGTGAAGGCAGTCTTGGAGATGTCTTCTTCTCTAATCCTCAATTGGTGATAACCTGACCTGAGGTCAATCTTGGAAAACACCGAGGATCCTTTCAGTTGATCGAACAGGTCATCGATCCGAGGCAATGGGTACTTGTTCTTGGTGGTTACGTCGTTCAGGGCTCTATAGTCCATGCATATCCTTTTAGTCTTGTCCTTATTCATGGCAAAGATGACCGGTGCACCCCAGGGTGAGGTACTCGGTCGGATGTACCCTTTCTGCTCCAGGTCTTCGATGTTGCTCTTGACTTCGGCCAGTTCGTTGGCGGCCATCCAGTATGGGCGCTTGGAGATTGGAGTTGTCCCGGGGACAAGCTCGATTCTGAATTCGATGTCCCGCTTGGGGGGCATTCCTGGTAGGTCCTCTGGGAATAAGTCCATGAACTCCTTGACTATGGGCACTTCTTCAAGGGCTAGTGAGTGGAGAGACATCTCCCGAGGTTTTCAACTGGTCATCCGAAAGGTGACGGCTTCGCCTTCGGGATTGGTCACCGTTACGGACTTACCGGCACAATTGATCACTCCCTTGTGTTTCATTAGCCAATCCATCCCTAGGATGAGGTCGAGTCTGGTACACTTAATGAGGACTGGCTCGGCCCAGAATAATACTCCTTGGATCTCTATATTAACCTTAGGATTGTAGAGGGAGCATTTCCAATTTGTTGGTTTTCACAAAATCTTCCGAGATGAAAGAGTGTGTTGCTCTAGAGTCAAATAGTATCATAGCTGGCATGGAATTTGCGGTAAACGTACCGAGCACGACTTAGGGAGCCTCCTGAGCTTCCTCCGTGCTGATGTGGTTGACGCAGGCACGAACCGCCTGGTTGGGTGCCGCGCCTTGGGGTTGCTTGGGGTGAGGACACTGGTGTGAGTAGTGTCCTTCCTTCTAGCAGTTGAAGCAAATGACCGGCATCCATTGGCAATCCCTCAAGATCGGGGCCTTGGCGGCGGACGTCGGCTGAGCGACCAGAGCTGGTGGAGCGGGGCAGGGATGCCCGGCGTTGGATCCACCGGCAGCGTGAGGTGGCCTGTAGGCGGGCCGAGGATGGTAGGCGGGCGCTGGTGGTGGAGGGACGAAGCGGGGCCTCTGAGAATTCGCTTGTTGATGCTTGAAGGCGATCATCTTCCTCTTCTTGAGGTCCAACTTGTTCTGCTCAGTCTCTTAGATGAGCGCTGTTGGGGGAAAATATTCCATCTTCACGGTTATTGCAGTAACAGAACAAAGGCAGGTGATTACGTCCAAGATTTCCAGCGTATAATTTCGGGGATGCATTGAATCAAGTTCGAAGTATGGTGACGAACTCTAGTTCGGATTATATCTTCGAACTTGGACTCTTCCAAGAGCTTCTTGCCAGCTAAGACGGAAGATTTATATTCCTTCTCATTAGATTAGTCTTTACAGTTTTAGCCCTATTAAGAGTACCGAATAGTTTCCACTATGTCGGTTGTAATAGAGGGGTAAAAGGGTCTTTTCCTTAATGTTTGGGCCTATAAATACCCACCGTTTTATTCTGTAATAGGGACCGAATACAAGTTATTCAATACACATTTTCGAACTATTTTAAGCTGTTATCCTTTCGGAGGCTTAGAATAGTTTACTTCGCAAACACTTCGTTTGTTAGTTTATAATCTTCAGAAACCTGTTTGTGTAATCTTTTACGCCAACAGTTGGCGCCATCCGTGGGGAACCTAGTCCAAAAAACTTCGTTCTCTACTAAGTTCTCAAACCATGCCTCCTAAGCGGAGTGCAGGTGGTAATCCTGTTCGGAGGTCTCCTCGGACCTCCGGAGCAAGATCTTCAGACACAGTTGAGGTTGGAGGACCTTCGACGTTTCCTCCACCTCAAACTCTGGAAGGGATTCCCCTTCCTCGAGCATACAGAGTTCCTCCGCCAACTCCATCCATACTTCGGCCAGCCGGAGTCCCTCTTCCACCTCAAGTTCCACTTCAAACCGATCCTTACAGTTCTCAAGACCCGGAAGATCCTTCTGGAGGAGATGAAGATGGTCTTGGTGATATGGCCGCTCAAATGGCCAATCTCCAAGCTGAGGTAGCTAGATGGCGGCAAGAAGCCACAGATAGGCTTTGTTCTCAGCCTACCCCGGTCATCCCTGAAGTGCCCGAAGACGACGAACTTATTTATCCCGAAGCCCCGGATAACGCTTCCTTCGACACTGAGTCTCCGCTGCATCCTGAACTGTAGAAAGTACGCTTCGACCCTAAGTTCAAAACTTCGAAGCTTTGCAAGTATGCCGGAGATGAAGATCCTAGAGAATTCGTCCGTTCTTATGCTCTAGCAATTGAAGCCAGTGGAGCAGTGCGGGACACTATGGAAAAATGTTTCCCCCTAGCTCTTCAAGGAGTTGCATTGCGGTGGTTCTGGTCTCTGAAGCCAGGGTCAATCAGTTCATGGGGGCAGTTGAAGAAGAAGTTCGTGAGTAACTTTCAGGGTACCTTCGTACCCCCTATGTCAACAGTAAGTCTTTTCCAAGTGAAGCAGCTCCCTGGAGAGACCTTAAGACAATATTTCAAGCGCTTTGCTCATACGAAGTCGCAAATTCGAGGGTTAACTACGTCTTCAGTAGTTGACGCAGCTCGAGAGGGAGTTATTCATCTAGGCCTCCTTGATAAACTTCACCAGAAAAGCATATCTTCTGTTTCTCAGTTGATGTCTTATTTCGAAGAGTATGCAAGGTCAGAAGAGGGATGGCTTCGGAGAACTGCTGCAACCCCGTCGATACTGCAAGAAGTTAAATTGGAAGTGAAAACTTCAGCACAGCCGCAAGGGCCTAGCTTCGAAGTTTAGCATGACAGGCGTAAGGGGCAAAAGCATCCTCGTTGAGAAGTTCTGAACATTGCACCCCCGCAGAAGTTTACCCAAAGAGCTCCACAACCCTCAGGAAGCAAGACCAGCGGCTGGAGGCCGCCAGGGAAACCGGCTGGCAAAGGTCAGACCTTTTTCTGCTGTATCCATGGTGAAAACCGGAGTCACACAACTGATGTGTGCAAGGCTATACTTGCTCTGAGAGGAGAGTATCTGGAAAGAACTTCGGGTCAAGGCACTACTGACCGAATTCCGGCTGAAGTACGTTCAGAGTCTGTCCAGGCTGTGGCGCGGATAGAGAACTTCGATTCGGCAAGACGCCCTCCGGTGGTCAATATTATGCCACCTCCGAAGCAAGAAGAGGGGCAAGACCGAGGAAAAAGAGTAGTTGTAACAGCCCCAAAATTAAAAGGGAATAAAATAAAGGGAAAATAATATTAAATGAATTTTTGAATTTTGTTATTAAAGAAAATCCTAAAAGAGCCCTATTAAAGCCCAACAGAGATAAATATCCAAAATTTGGACTTGAAAATTTTATGGGATAAACTAGAGACCAAGAAATATTTTTGAGAATTTTTACAAAATTTTTCCAACAGATCTTCAAGCCTTAAGTAAATATTTGAATTTCTGGAATTAAATTTAATGGAAAATGAATTTTAAATTTTATTAGGCCGCAACCTCGTATTCTCCTCACAGAGCCTTTTCGGCCCAGCCCATTTCCGCCCCTCTCACTGACAGGCGGGGCCAGCCTGTCGGCGCCGACCCCCTCTCTCTTCTCTCCCGCGCCTCAGCCGGCCCCACCTGGCAGCCACCGGCGCTCCCTCCCTCTCGCTTCCGCTGGGTCCACGCGACAGCCAACGCCCGCTCACTGCCATGCCGGTCCCGCTCGTCAGCCCCTTCTCCTTCGCTCGTGGCCACTGACAGGTGGGGGCCACCTGTCAGGATCATCTTCTTCGACGGAAGGGGGCGATCCCCTTCCATGCCGGCGCCCCCTTCCATTTCCGCCGTCGGACGGCCGGATCCACCAAATTGAGCCCGGGATCCTCTTCCCCTCTCGCCGGAGATCTCATTCCCCCTAGGATCAACGTGTCTTCTCCATTTTTGGCAAGGATCCGAGAGCTTGGAAAGCTCACCGGAGCAACCTTGGAATCCCATCGGATCCCCTCCGATCTCCTGCCATTCCTCGCCGCCGGTGACCCCTATAAATGCCCTCGACCTCACCGCTTCTCGCCCACGCTTCCAGAGCCTAAACCCTCACGCTCCAGGGCCTTGCCACCAGTTTTCTCTCCCGCCCCTCTGCTCGAACTCCGGCCGTCGATCACCGGTGCTCTGGGCCACCACCGCTCTCGCCAAGGCCACCGCCGGAACCGTCGTCACCTGGGCATCCTCGGCCTCGCCTCCGTTCGGGTTCCCCGCCACCGGATCACCGTCGCCGCCAACGACCCGAGGAAACCCGCCGCCTCTTCTCGCCACCGGTCACCGTCGTTCGCCCCTCGCCACCATCACCGGTACCGCCGTGTTCCCCTCCCTTCCCTCTACCCGTTTCAGCCGTCGCTCGGGGCCTTAGATCATCGCCGACGCCGGTGGGGGCTCGTCGCCGCTCGGCCGGAGCTGGAGACGATGGCCTCTCCCTTCCCCCGTGCCGCGAGCGTGCCGGACGGGATATCCACCGTGCGATCGCGGATGAATGGCTGCGATTAAGACCTGAGATCGAGGGCCCAGATGGCCTTGACCTGGGTTGACCGGTATCGGTCAATCCGATCCCTCCGATCTCACTTAATCGCCCCGCACGCGTCCTGGCCGTTGGATCTTGATCCTGCGGTTCTGATCGCTCCGGCTCACACGTGCAGTCAACGGTTCACGGTGAACCCAGTTCACCGTGGACCAGGGGCTATTTTCCTATTGAGATAAAATCCAGAAAATTAGTTTAAACTTCAAAAATTCATATCTTGCTCAAATTAACTCCAAATTCCACCATTTTAATTCTGGAAAATTTGTCTTTTCATTCTCTACACTTTTATGCAATAATTTCAATATGTTTATTTGGCACATAATAATCTTATTAAATAATAAAGAAAATTCCCCTTTAGGGTTTAATTAATACCTTAAATAAATAATTCAGAAAGATCCTTAAAAATTTATAAATTAATTCCAGAGGATATAATGGCTCCATTTCACTGTTAATAATACAATAAAAATGGAATGACCATTTTGTCCAAAGCATTTTAGTAAATAACATTCCTAAGACCCTTTTAGGATTTAATTATTATTTCATTCAGAAAAACTCTTAAAAATTTATATATAGGTTTTAGGTGAAATATTGATTCCAGTGCACTGTTTATAAGCCAATAAAAATATAATAATTTATTTTGCTCATCTTAATTTACTAAACAACATTTCCAAGGCCCTTTAAAATAGATAATTAATTCATATAATGGAAATACAACACTTTACAAAAATATCATGAAAAACTATATAATAACTTCAGAGGACTTAATGACTTTGTTCTATTGTTTTAATGTAACAAAAATAAACATGTTCACTTTGCCCACTTTAATCTATTAGTTAATATTGCAAAAGCCCTTGTAGGATAATTAAGTAATTCATATAATAGAAGTTAAACACTTTATAAAAATGTCATGACAACTCATATAATAACTTTAGAAAACCTAACAACTTGAGTTTATTATTTTTAATACAATAAAAATAGAATATTCATTTTTACCCACTTTGTTCCATTAAATCATATTACACAAAGCCCTTTTTAATAGTAAAGATCCATACTTTATAACAAACTTCAAAGACTTAATATTTTAAAGCCACTATCTTTGATATCATAAAAACATCAAGGTTAATACCTTTTTAGTTCATCTCTAACAAGAGGAAATAAAAACCCCTAGGAAAATAAATTACATCAAGTCATAAATTCAGAAATCTCATTAGGAATCAATCTAAAATATGTAAGTAACAATTCCCTAGAACTTAAGACTCTATCTCCCTTACTTAAATCCAACAACAACTTGTATGCTTGTATGCTTGATTTTGGATTGTTTATTGAATGTTGTGTTTACTTTTCCGTATCGAGAAGACTACGACGTCGTTGAAGATCCGGAGTTCTATCCCGAGGTTCCTCCTTCACCCTTTGCTGAGCAAGGCAAGTCATCGACCATCTCTGTGGAAACAGTTGATCATAATTAAGCCCATGTTTTAATAACTTATCGCTATAACCCATAGGTTAATATTGCATTAGTCAAATACTCAAGCCTTACACTTATATTTATTAGATCCCTGTCCTTGTGTGCAAACCCAAGCCATGCTTATTGAGCCTTAACTCCTTGTCACTCTACTATAAAAGTATTAGCTAGTGCCCAATGTACCGGCACAACTGCTATAGGTTAAAAAGAACGAGTCGTAGATAGCTGGATTCTGTATATGAATTTCCCTGTTATTCTCGTCTCTGGACTCTGTTGGAGTTGGCTAGGTTATAAGTATGGTGGGTTCCGGGTGCAAGCTCGAAAACTGGTTGGTCGCACCCGGGGCACTATAAGGACCGGTCTGCGGGATCTGTTGCAAAGCATTTCCGTACCAACCACAAGTCTAATGGGTAAGTCCTAACTGGAAGTGTGGAACACTCCGTCTCTCGGCACCATAGTGGAGGGGGCAAGGGACAAGCCTGCGGGCGACTTGTACCAAAGGAGGCTCAAGGGGGGGTATGGTGGGGCACCGACACGTCGGGACACCATATGAAACCTATAAGAGGGTGCTGTTGAGTCGGAGAGGACCATATGGAAGGTTTTGGCACGAGTTCCCATGAAATGGGTCATCTCGTTACACTTCGGTGTAAGTGATGAGTGCGTGCCTTGTGGGTACAGTGGTACATCTCTGATCAGAGTAAAATCAATCTTTTCGAAAAGCCGAGCCCACAGTCAAGGGCGGGTTGTGTGACTACTCGCAGTTAGTTTACAATTGTTTGAATGGGTGAGTTATTCATGGCATGTAAGGACTGTTGTGCGGGGAGGTGAAATGTACTCCTCGAGTTAGAAGATGAGGATGCATACACATGTTTACATTTCAGTACTAATAAATTGATCACAGTTAATGCTTTACAATTGTGCTTCTTCCGCAAAATTAGCCACTATCTCCCTTGTTATTATCTTGCATTAAATTTGCATTCGGTGGCTTGCTGAGTACATCTGTACTCACCCCGTTGACTTACACCATCAGAGCCCGTCTACTACGAGGAGGACGAAGGTCTGGAGTAGCGACCCAGTCAAGGCGAGACTAGAAGGAGGCGTTCATCTAGGACCCTTGATTTTATTAGTTTCTCTTCACTTTCATTCACTTTTGTATTAATGCGGTCTACGAACCGTGAATGATTGCTCATCTTGTACGTGGTCGTGTGATGAACGTCTTGTTTTATTGATTTTCTATGGAATTTCAATAAAGTCCTGATTTATTAAATCGGGGCGCGACAAGATGGTATCAGAGCCGACTTGACTGTAGGAAGCCAAACAGACCTGACCCTAGGACTTATATTAACCATATCTTCTTACAAACTGCTTACCTTCTCATCTTCTGAAGTTTTCACAAAAAAATTTCTCTCTTCTGTAGATCCCGGTCCATACCATGAGCGGGACTCTTCGTGACGAGGCCGGATTCATCCGTGAGCTTCGCGTGCTCGTCGACTTCTTGGGGTTTCCCCATGAGCCTGCGTTCCACGGGATCTTTCCCGATGCGAACGAGAGCTACTGCGAGGTCACGGTTGTGATCCGCCCCTCCTCCACGCAGCCACCCTTATACACCCATGGAGTCGGAGGACCTTCCTTCGTGGTGGCCAGCCAGCGAGCCGCTCTTCAGTCCCTCGCCGAGCTTCGACTGGTCTACGACTGCCACCTTCGCGACACCATCTACCGCTTCATGCCCATGCGCACACCCGAGAGTCACCGCAACAACTACATCAACTCCCTCCCTCAGGACAACTCCGCCATCGCCCGCACCATGAGACTCTTGGAGGCTATGGACAACCTTCACACGGAGGCCGTCCTCGACGCAGATAGTCAGCACGACACCATCGACTTCTACCGCCACACTTCAGAGAACCTGATCCGCGAGAATGCTGAGCTCCGTCGACAGCTTCAGCAGAACCCCCAATTGACCCTCGAGGTGGAAGAATTGAGGCGTCAGAACGAGCTCCTACGCCAGGGCGCCATGGTCAATACCCAGCCCCGCCAGCAGCTCAAAGACTTGAAGAAGGATCTTGAGGAGATCGCACCTCTTCCGCCTCGCAAGAAGAAACCCCTTCGGATCCCCACCGTGAGGCCCAAGAGGATCTCCCGTAGTGCTCCACCCGCCGGACCATCCAGCTCCTCGACCCCGACCGTCTCCCACGAGCCCATGATCGAGCCATCCCCTGAGCTACCGTAGACGTAGTTTTACGACTGATTGTTTTCTTTTACTTGCCTGTATTGCCACCCACGTCGAATATAAGACATGAGTGAAGATTGAATAAAAATAAACATAAATGTAATCGCAAGAACGATACATTTTGAAATAAAGCTTAAATCATTTCCCTAGACCTATTAGATCATAATCCCAATTTAAAGGAGAGAATCTACCTCTAGTTTCAAGTCAACGTGATTCGTTCGTCGCCGTTCTGCGAGATCAACTCCAATCATGAAGTCAAGACAAGTTGTCAAGAAAGCCCTAACTTAGCCAAGCCCAATCTATAAAAATGTAGACTTGAAGCCTATCTTTAACCTTCTACTTCTAGCTTTTCCGAATCTCGGGACGAGATTCTTGTTAAGGAAGTTAGGATTGTAACACCTTGATTTTCGCCAGGCATTAAAAATAAAATAAAATAATTAATAAATAAATTCCAAGGAAAGTATAAATCAAGAAAGAGGAAAGCTAAAATATGGGCCCAAAAATTTCATTTAAATAACAATTTGCTAGAGTATTTTTCCTAAAAAAAATTCTCCTAAGCATCAAATTGTGTTCCAAAATTTTTTCTGGAATTTTGGCACCAAGGAATTCAATGAGACATAATCAACATCACTTCATCTTAAACCTCTAACACAAATTAATAAAATATATCACAACACGAATGTTGAGTGAATAAAATACATGATAAATCATTAAAAATAATATAAGGCATGAGTGTGCAAGTTGATAAGGAAATAAAATAAAATAAAATGTGTAAGCATCTAGATCAAATTATTCATCTTAGGCAATAAAATCAGTAACAATTTCCCCTTAACGATGGCACCTTCTTTTTGAACCCTTCAACTCCAGGATGGCCAATAACCAAGGATCAGAAGCCCCACACAATGGAAACACCTCAGGCAATCTGCTTCAGTGGGGTGCAGCTGGACATCAGTAGACCCCTGTTGTCTATCATCCCACACTTGCGGAGATGATGACAAAACAAAACCAACTGATCACCACGCTGCTTACCCAGATGCAACAACTACAAAAGCAAATGCAAGAGCAGCAGGCACAGTTGTTCCGTCTCCAACAACACCAACACGAGCTCTCCCTTCAGCTGATCCACGGGGACTTCACCAACTTTCAGAGATTGGTGAACGAAGCAATTATACCAGAAACCAGAATGATTCCACCTCAAGCCCCAACCCCTGCCAAGCCACGAACCACCCTAGGAGGGCCAAGCACAGACATCCCACCCCAAGCACCGCCAGCCAGAAAGACACCAGCGCAAGCTACCGGATACAAGAGGGACAGGAATGGCAAGCCGATTGTGTGCTTCAACTGCCGCCAAGGAGGACACTACGCCAACAAGTGCCCCTACCCCAAGCGGGCGCCATCCTCCATTCCAAACCCAGAAGGACAAACCCTAGTTCACCACAAAGAGAAACCAGATACAACCGAAGACACTCCCAATTTGGTCTCAAACAACTCGGATCCGGAGATCGCTTTGCCTATTTCTGATGTAACACCATCACCTAATCCGGAGCGCCAGTAGAACTCCGTCCCTTAGTTTTCCCGAGGTTTGCTTCGAATCTCGAGGACGAGATTCTCTGTAAGGGGGATAGGATTGTAACAGCCCCAAAATTAAAAGGGAATAAAATAAAGGGAAAATAATATTAAATGAATTTTTGAATTTTGTTATTAAAGAAAATCCTAAAAGAGCCCTATTAAAGCCCAACAGAGATAAATATCCAAAATTTGGACTTGAAAATTTTATGGGATAAACTAGAGACCAAGAAATATTTTTGAGAATTTTTACAAAATTTTTCCAACAGATCTTCAAGCCTTAAGTAAATATTTAAATTTCTGGAATTAAATTTAATGGAAAATGAATTTTAAATCTTATTGGGCCGCAACCTCGTATTCTCCTCACAGAGCCTTTTCGGCCCAGCCCATTTCCGCCCCTCTCACTGACAGGCGGGGCCAGCCTGTCGGCGCCGACCCCCTCTCTCTTCTCTCCCGCGCCTCAGCCGGCCCCACCTGGCAGCCACCGGCGCTCCCTCCCTCTCGCTTCCGCTGGGTCCACGCGACAGCCAACGCCCGCTCACTGCAATGCCGGTCCCGCTCGTCAGCCCCTTCTCCTTCGCTCGTGGCCACTGACAGGTGGGGGCCACCTGTCAGGATCATCTTCTTCAACGGAAGGGGGCGATCCCCTTCCATGCCTGCGCCCCCCTTCCATTTCCACCGTCGGCCGGCCGGATCCACCAAATTGAGCCCGGGATCCTCTTCCCCTCTCGCCAGAGATCTCATTCCCCCTAGGATCAACGCGTCTTCTCCATTTTTGGCAAGGATCCGAGAGCTTGGAAAGCTCACCGGAGCAACCTTGGAATCCCATCGGATCCCCTCCGATCTCCTGCCATTCCTCGCCGCCGGTGACCCCTATAAATGCCCTCGACCTCACCGCTTCTCGCCCACGCTTCCAGAGCCTAAACCCTCACGCTCCAGGGCCTTGCCACCAGTTTTCTCTCCCGCCCCTCTGCTCGAACTCTGGCCGTCGATCACCGGTGCTCTGGGCCACCACCGCTCTCGCCAAGGCCACCGCCGGAACCGTCGTCACCTGGGCATCCTCGGCCTCGCCTCCGTTCGGGTTCCCCGTGATGGGGGAGTGGTCCCGATCTTCCGCTAGGTAAGGGATAAACTTGGGTTGGTGGAGAATCTCGACGTTGGCAATCCAAGGCTCCGGTCCGGCGGATCAAAACCTTGCAATTGTTACACCACTGTCTCCGTTGGTTATCAACCACGCAGAACGCGATTGACCTCGCCACGAAGGCTAATTCCTGCAAGCGAACCCAAGAACACAAGCAAGAACAGGAAGGATACAAATCGAATGCCAAATCACAGACAAACGAAGATAAGGTGAGGTTTCACAAACGCCAATGCAGCAGCCAATCGGTCCGGTGCAAGAGGCGGGATCTAAACACAACAGTGTAGATGCAACAAAGCAAAACCTAACCCTAGAGGTGGCTGGCGTGAGAATATATAGGGCGGCGGCCTGTGGAAGGGGAACAAACTTGGGCTGTGGGCTAGAAGACGTACAGACTCAGATTATGGCCAACATGGCCCAGTTCTGTCACGCAGTACTGTTTTAAATACACAGGACGACTCGAGACTCCAAATGAGGTGAAACCAACGGCAAACAATCCGTCTTCTCCTCAGCTTTCCAAAAAGTCAAAGAACGCGTCAATCGGACTTCGTATGAGGAAGTTATGCCCATTTTGGTGAAAGGTGGTCGATGTAGTCCGAACCAGCGAATTCTTGACTTCAAATCATCCGTGCGGCTCCGTCTTCAACTCCAACTCTCCTATTCCATCTCCCATGTTCCTAAGCAACAAAATATCACTAGTATTCAGTAGCATCCCATCCAAACAAATATAATCAAAGTTGCTAAGGAACGAATTAACCTCATGGTTCAAGCGACGAGCACGGGCGCGTGTGATTGGTCCTTGTAGTTGAATTGTAGGTGGAGGCTCCATGTGTGTATCATGTGAAGTGATGTCCTCATCATCCTCCCCCTCTTGAATTGGAGTCGTCCTCGACTCAAGCTCATCATCATCTCCCAAATAGGGCTTTAAATCTGAAATGTTAAATGTGGGACTAACCCCAAAAGCTGCAGGCAACTCATGCTTATATGCATTGTCATTTATCTTCTCAAGCACACGGAAAGGACCATCAGCACGGGGCATCAATTTAGACTTTCGTAAATCAGGAAAACGATCCTTGCGCAAGTGCAACCAAACAAGATCACCCGGTTCAAATGTTATCTCTTTTCTACCCTTACTACCATAAGCACGATATTTCTCATTCATTTTCTCTATGTTTGCTTTAGTAGTTTCATGCATCTTAAGTAATAATT
This sequence comes from Zizania palustris, assembly GCA_019279435.1. Classification (NCBI taxonomy): domain Eukaryota; kingdom Viridiplantae; phylum Streptophyta; class Magnoliopsida; order Poales; family Poaceae; genus Zizania; species Zizania palustris. The sequence continues at coordinate 11,522,007 of JAAALK010000081.1, read as the reverse complement.
CAGCACGTGTAGTAGCATCAAAATTCAAGTTTTCAGATGGTGGTAATGGTAGCAAATCAATAGGAGCACGCGGATTAAAGCCATAGACCACTTGAAACGGACTTACCTTAGTAGTGGAGTGTACTGACCTATTATATGCAAACTCAATATGAGGTAGACACTCTTCCCAGAGCTTCAAGTTGGTCTTCAAAACAGCCCTCAACATGGTGGACAATGTGCGGTTGACGACCTCCGTTTGTCCATCCGTTTGGGGGTGACAAGTAGTAGAAAACAGCAGCTTCGTCCCCAACTTATGCCACAACGTCCTCCAAAAATGACTTAAGAATTTGGCATCACGATCTGAAACGATGGTATTGGGAACTCCATGCAAGCGTACGACCTCTCTGAAAAACAAATCAGCAACATTTGTAGCATCGTCGCTCTTGTGACAAGGTATAAAATGCGCCATTTTAGAGAAACGATCTACCACCACAAAAATACTATCTCTCCCCCTCCTAGTTCTAGGTAATCCTAACACAAAATCCATAGAAATATCCTCCCAAGGTATACTAGGAACGGGCAGAGGCATATAAAGACCATGTGGGTTTAGACGGGACTTAGCTTTATTGCAAGTAGTGCATCGTGCCACATAGCGCTCAACATCTCGTCTCATCCTAGGCCAATAGAAATGTGTGGACAGCACATCTTCGGTTTTCTTGGATCCAAAATGACCCATCAAACCACCACCGTGTGCTTCCTGCAATAACAACAAGCGAAGAGAGCTAGCCGGAACGCATAACTTGTTAGCACGAAAAAGATATCCATGATTCAGCACATATTTGTTCCAAGCACGGTCATTTGTACAATTTGCAAAAGCATCTTTGAAGTCCAAATCAGTAGCATACATGTCCTTCAATGTTTCTAAACCAAAGATCTTATAATCAAGTTGAGAAAGCAATGTATATCGTCTAGATAAAGCATCGGCAATCACATTATCTTTCCCTTTCTTATGCTTAATGATATATGGAAAAGTCTCAATAAATTCTACCCATTTAGCATGTCGTTTATTCAGATTTGCTTGACTACGTATATGCTTCAATGCTTCATGATCGGAATGAATAATAAACTCCTTAGGCAAAAGGTAATGTTGCCAAGTTTCAAGCACACGCACTAAGGCATATAATTCCTTATCATAGGTAGAATAATTCAACTGTGGGCCATGTAATTTTCACTAAAATAGGCCACGGGTTTACCTCCTTGTAGCAGCACACCGCCTAATCCAAACCCACTAGCATCACACTCTAACTCAAAAGGCTTACTGAAGTCGGGTAGCTGAAGTAGAGGTGCATGTGTAAGACGATCTTTGAGTGTGGCAAAAGCTTGTTCATGTGCTGGCTCCCAAGTAAAAGTAACTCCCTTCTTGGTCAACTCATGCAAAGGGCCGGCTATGGTGCTGAAATCTTTCACAAAACGCCGGTAGAAACCTGCAAGACCAAGAAAACTACGTACCTGTGTGATAGTTTGGGGTTGCGGCCAGCTGTTGATTGCTTCGACCTTTGCCGCATCAACCTCAATACCCTGTGAAGTGACAACATATCCAAGAAACACAACTCGATCCGTGCAAAATGTGCACTTCTCAATGTTACCAAACATTCTAGCTTCACGGAGGACAGAAAAAACAGCACGTAGGTGTTCAACATGTTCAATGAGAGACTTGCTATAAACCAAGATATCATCAAAGTATACAACCACAAAGCGTCCTATAAAGTGCCGTAGGACTTCATTCATCAAGCGCATGAAGGTACTAGGTGCATTAGTAAGTCCAAAAGGCATGACAAGCCACTCATATAATCCAAACTTTGTTTTAAAAGCAGTTTTCCATTCATCACCTAGTTTCATGCGAATTTGGTGGTAGCCACTACGGAGATAGATCTTAGAAAAGATAATGGCACCACTAAGCTCATCAAGCATGTCATCCAATCTAGGAATAGGGTGTCGATATCGAATGGTGATATTATTAATAGCACGACAATCAACACACATGCGCCAACTACCATCTTTCTTAGGTACCAAAAGAACGGGTACTGCACAAGGACTAAGGCTTTCACGGACGTACCCACGATCAAGAAGGTCCTGTACTTGGCGCTCAATTTCTTTTGTCTCCTCCGGATTGGTACGGTACGCTGCACGATTAGGAAGAGACGCTCCCGGGACCAAATCAATTTGGTGCTCGATGCCGCGTATCGGTGGCAGCCCGGGTGGTATCTCAGTAGGAAAAACATCTTTAAACTCCTGCAAAAGGTCAGTGACTGCAACAGGAACAGAGCTAGGAATGTTCGCAAGTGAAAACAACACGTTTGTGCAAATCAAGCCATATAGCAAGGGGGTATCATCACAAATTTCAGCAAGGTCAGTTTTAGTTGCAAGCATGACACGCCCTTTCAGATTTATAACTTGTGATGAAGAAGGAGAAGCAATTTTATCTTTCTGTTGCCTCAAAAGCGTCTTAGCTTACTTGCTGATTTTCAGAAGGTTGTTTGCTCTTCTGTGCATCCCTAGCATGTTTTTCTTGTTCAAATTTTACAATTTCAGCTGGAGTCATAGGAAGCAATGTAACTTTCTTTCCTTTATACATAAATGTGTACGTATTGCTCCTACCATGGTGTGTAGCATCAGTATCATACTCCCAAGGTATACCAAGTAACATAGAACATGCTTGCATTGGTACTACATCAAAATCAGCAGCTCCGAAGTATGTACCAATGGAAAATTTGATGTGAGCAGTTTGTGTTACCTTGACCTTACCGCTATTGTTGAACCATTGCACATGGTAAGGGTGTGGATGCGCACGTGTGGGAAGTTGAAGCTTCGTTACCATGTCGTGGCTCACCAAATTGTTGCAGCTACCGCTGTCGATGATGACACGTACACGACGGTCATTGACGCCGAAGAAGGTCTGAAACAAGTTGTTCCGTTGTGCCCTGTCGTCCTGCTCCATGTGAGTGCTCAAGACGCGTTGTAAAATAAGTGTTTCAAGGTCGGCAGTGGCATCCGACGCAATAACAGTGTCATCGTCGAATGTATCATCATCTCCTGCAATGTTAGCAGCAAGTGCATATTCATCTTCAACATCACTAGCACTTACATAGCCACCGTCTTCCGTAGCAATATAAGCCCGCTGACTAGGGCAGTCTTTCATCACATGGCCAAATCCTTTGCATCGGTGACACTGGATCGCCGCAGAACGTGCAGTAGAGGCCACCGAGGAGGTGGGCTTGGCTGGCGCCTTGGATGCTGCAGTCTTGGAACTCTCAACCTGGGCTATAGATGTAGAAGGTGCTGATGTAGCCGCCGGTCGAGAAGGGGGTGGGGGTGGTCGTTGATGCTGACCACTTGAGCGTGAAGTAGCACCACCAATGTTGGTCCTCATGCTGCGTTGTGGTTGTTGGCGACCCTGCAATTCTTTTTCTGCAAGCATAGCAAGGTGGAAAAGACGAGTGATAGTATTGTATTCTTTATAATCAATGATATCCTGAATTTCACGTCTTAAACCACCATAAAAACGGGCCATTTTATCCTCATTGTCCTCCTCAATTTCAGCACGCATGCAACCTATTTGCAACTCCTGATAATACTCCTCTACCGATTTATTTCCTTGGTTTAGGCGCTGCAATTTTTTTCTCAAATCACGTTTATATGAAGGAGGGACCCATCTACCACGCATTTGCCATTTTAACATATCCCAAGTTTGTGGTTCATTTCCAACCTGAACTATTTCAGTCCACCAAAGAAGAGCATATCCAGTGAAGTCACTAGTAGCTAAACGCACGCGGTGGATAGCAGGAACCATGTGAGCATTAAATTTTTGTTCGACTGACATCTCCCAATCTAAATATGCATCTGGATCATAGGTGCCAGCAAAAGGAGGTACTGAAAATTTTACCTTAGAGTAGGGATCATTGTTCCTGTGGTTGTCATTGTTACCTCGTGGAGGGCGGTTGCGGTGGCCGCCCATACCTTGACGGTTGAACTAAAAGCGATGCCGTGCAGCCTCGTCAGGGTCAATGGCATTGTTTCCGGCATAGGATAGGTCGTCTTCCTCTTCAATATGATCGTCTTCCTCTTCAACATGTTCATCGTTGGCTCGTGCAGCAGGCAATCGTGTTTCCAAGGCAGTCATTCGGTCCACTAGGTCAGCCACAGTACGCGCGAGATGTTCGATGGAATGTTGGGTTTGCCGCTGAGACTCTAGTAGAGCACGCCGTGAGACACAGTCATTAAAATCAGATGGAGGGGTGCCGCTGTTATCTGCCATGTTAGTGAAAAGATAAAACAACAAAGAATAATCCTATGTAAAACAGCTAGGTGGGGTGGTGGGTGTGGGGTGGAGGCAATCCGTCAAGCACCTTACCCACGCTTGCAAGTGTTCTTACCACGCTGCAGTGAGGTCACCGGCCTACAGGTGATGAACCAAGTGGAGGGTGGTGGCAATTGCAAGGAATGAACCTGTCCTGACCAAGAGAAATGTGTAGCTTGGAAGGCAAGTGACTAGCAAGGATTAGCGATAATAATAACAGTTAAACCAAGTTCAATAAGTATTCCCAAGTACTCGTCAAAGTTGCTGGCCTTAGTGCTCCCAAGGTGAAAATTCAAGCAATAGAGGGAAACTATGTGCCCAAAACTCAAATGGAAGCACAAACAGACCAAATTCAGCTCTCTACAGATCGGACAAGGGATCGGACAAGGGATCGGACAAGGGTATGTGCACAATTTTTTTTTCTGCCGCTGATCGGACAAGGGATCGGACAAGAGTTCGGACAAGAGTTCGGACAAGAGATCGGACAAGCAACAAACAGCCAATGCCTTCCTCAGATCGGACAAGTGTTCGGACAGGAGTTCGGACAAGAGTTCGGACAAGCAACAAACAGGACCGCTTCTCCTTTTTTATATATATTTTTTTTCTTTTTTTTTCACTCTATTTTTTTTGAACAAGGATGACCAGAGATGCAACCACAAAAATTGGCACCTACAACTGAGGTGGGATGTGGCTCACAAAAATTCAAACAAGTTCACTGTCCGGCGAGCAAAAACTTTGTCCAATTTTTTTCTTTATCTTCCTAATTTTTTTTGGCGAGTTTGGTGAGGGCTAACCGGCGTAGCGGGTTAGGGTACCCACCCAAATCGGGTCAGGAACACGCTCAAAAAATTTCAGATTTTTCTGCCAAACGAGCGAAAAGTTATGCCTGTTTTACTGAAGGGGGGTCACAAAGAGCAGATGTGGAAAACAAATAGGGTTGCGGAAGGGGGGTTTTTCGGTGGGGAATTTTTTTCTGAGACACAAGAACAACTACTACTCAAACGACACAGAGGGATGACTAAACCAGCAACAAGACTCGACCAAGAACACAAACTCAACAAGGTTAAAACTGAAATTAAAATCGCAAGGCACAAAGGGGTTCTCGGTGGGGAATTTTTTTTGGTGCGGTTTTCTGGACTCTGGGTAAAACAAAAGCAGATCGAGATTACCTAACGGGAAATCTGAGCTCTGATACCAACTGATGGGGGAGTGGTCCCGATCTTCCGCTAGGTAAGGGATAAACTTGGGTTGGTGGAGAATCTCGACGTTGGCGATCCAAGGCTCCGGTCCGGCGGATCAAAACCTTGCAATCGTTACACCACTGTCTCCGTTGGTTATCAACCACGCAGAACGCGATTGACCTCGCCACGAAGGCTAATTCCTTCAAGCGAACCCAAGAACACAAGCAAGAACAGGAAGGATACAAATCGAATGCCAAATCACAGACAAACGAAGATAAGGTGAGGTTTCACAAACGCCAATGCAGCAGCCAATTGGTCCGGTGCAAGAGGCGAGATCTAAACACAACAGTGTAGATGCAACAAAGCAAAACCTAACCCTAGAGGTGGCTGGTGTGAGAATATATAGGGCGGCGGCCTGTGGAAGGGGAACAAACTTGGGCTGTGGGCTAGAAGACGTACAGACTCAGATTATGGCCAACATGGCCCAGTTCTGTCACGCAGTACTGTTTTAAATACACAGGACGACTCGAGACTCCAAATGAGGTGAAACCAACGGCAAACGATCCGTCTTCTCCTCAGCTTTCCAAAAAGTCAAAGAACGCGCCAATCGGACTTCGTATGAGGAAGTTATGCCCATTTTGGTGAAAGGTGGTCGATGTAGTCCGAACCAGCGAATTCTTGACTTCAAATCATCCGTGCGGCTCCGTCTTCAACTCCAACTCTCCTATTCCATCTCCCATGTTCCTAAGCAACAAAATATCACTAGTATTCAGTAGCATCCCATCCAAACAAATATAATCAAAGTTGCTAAGGAACGAATTAACCTCATGGTTCAAGCGACGAGCACGGGCGCGTGTGATTGGTCCTTGTAGTTGAATTGTAGGTGGAGGCTCCATATGTGTATCATGTGAAGTGATGTCCTCATCACCCCGCCACCGGATCACCGTCGCCACCAATGACCCGAGGAAACCCGCCGCCTCTTCTCGCCACCGGTCGCCGTCGTTCGCCCCTCGCCACCGTCACCGGTACCGCCGTGTTCCCCTCCCTTCCCTCTACCCGTTTCAGCCGTCGCTCGGGGCCTTAGACCATCACCGACGCCGGTGGGGGCTCGTCGCCGCTCGGCCGGAGCTGGAGACGATGGCCTCTGCCTTCCCCCGTGCCGCGAGCGTGCCGGACGGGATATCCACCGTGCGATCGCGGATGAATGGCTGCGATTAAGACCTGAGATCGAGGGCCCAGATGGCCTTGACCTGGGTTGACCGGTATCGGTCAATCCGAGCCCTCCGATCTCACTTAATCGCCCCGCACGCGTCCTGGCCATTGGATCTTGATCCTGTGGTTCTGATCGCTCCGGCTCACACGTGCAGTCAACGGTTCACGGTGAACCCAGTTCACCGTGGACGAGGGGCTATTTTCCTATTGAGATAAAATCCAGAAAATTAGTTTAAACTTCAAAAATTCATATCTTGCTCAAATTAACTCCAAATTCCACCATTTTAATTCTGGAAAATTTGTCTTTTCATTCTCTACACTTTTATGCAATAATTTCAATATGTTTATTTGGCACATAATAATCTTATTAAATAATAAAGAAAATTCCCCTTTAGGGTTTAATTAATACCTTAAATAAATAATTCAGAAAGATCCTTAAAAATTTATAAATTAATTCCAGAGGATATAATGGCTCCATTTCACTGTTAATAATACAATAAAAATGGAATGACCATTTTGTCCAAAGCATTTTAGTAAATAACATTCCTAAGACCCTTTTAGGATTTAATTATTATTTCATTCAGAAAAACTCTTAAAAATTTATATATAGGTTTTAGGTGAAATATTGACTCCAGTGTACTGTTTATAAGCCAATAAAAATATAATAATTTATTTTGCTCATCTTAATTTACTAAACAACATTTCCAAGGCCCTTTAAAATAGATAATTAATTCATATAATGGAAATACAACACTTTACAAAAATATCATGAAAAACTATATAATAACTTCATAGGACTTAATGACTTTGTTCTATTGTTTTAATGTAACAAAAATAAACATGTTCACTTTGCCCACTTTAATCTATTAGTTAATATTGCAAAAGCCCTTGTAGGATAATTAAGTAATTCATATAATAGAAGTTAAACACTTTATAAAAATGTCATGACAACTCATATAATAACTTTAGAAAACCTAACAACTTGAGTTTATTATTTTTAATACAATAAAAATAGAATATTCATTTTTACCCACTTTGTTCCATTAAATCATATTACACAAAGCCCTTTTTAATAGTAAAGATCCATACTTTATAACAAACTTCAAAGACTTAATATTTTAAAGCCACTATCTTTGATATCATAAAAACATCAAGGTTAATACCTTTTTAGTTCATCTCTAACAAGAGGAAATAAAAACCCCTAGGAAAATAAATTACATCAAGTCATAAATTCAGAAATCTCATTAGGAATCAATCTAAAATATGTAAGTAACAATTCCCTAGAACTTAAGACTCTATCTCCCTTACTTAAATCCAACAACAACTTGTATGCTTGTATGCTTGATTTTGGATTGTTTATTGAATGTTGTGTTTACTTTTCCGTATCGAGAAGACTACGACGTCGTCGAAGATCCGGAGTTCTATCCCGAGGTTCCTCCTTCACCCTTTGCTGAGCAAGGCAAGTCATCGACCATCTCTATGGAAACAGTTGATCATAATTGAGCCCATGTTTTAATAACTTATCGCTATAACCCATAGGTTAATATTGCATTAGTCAAATACTCAAGCCTTACACTTATATTTATTAGATCCCTGTCCTTGTGTGCAAACCCAAGCCATGCTTATTGAGCCTTAACTCCTTGTCACTCTACTATAAAAGTATTAGCTAGTGCCCAATGTACCGGCACAACTGCTATAGGTTAAAAAGAACGAGTCGTAGATAGCTAGATTCTGTATATGAATTTCCCTGTTATTCTCGTCTCTGGACTCTGTTGGAGTTGGCTAGGTTATAAGTATGGTGGGTTCCGGGTGCAAGCTCGGAAACTGGTTGGTCGCACCCGGGGCACTATAAGGACCGGTCTGCGGGATCTGTTGCAAAGCATTTCCGTACCAACCACAAGTCTAATGGGTAAGTCCTAACTGGAAGTGTGGAACACTCCGTCTCTCGGCACCATAGTGGAGGGGGCAAGGGGCAAGCCTGCAGGCGACTTGTACCAAAGGAGGCTCAAGGGGGGGTATGGTGGGGCACCGACGCGTCGGGACACCATATGAAACCTATAAGAGGGTGCTGTTGAGTCGGAGAGGACCATATGGAAGGTTTTGGCACGAGTTCCCGTGAAATGGGTCATCTCGTTACACTTCGGTGTAAGTGATGAGTGCGTGCCTTGTGGGTACAGTGGTACATCTCTGATCAGAGTAAAATCAATCTTTTCGAAAAGCCGAGCCCACGGTCAAGGGTGGGTTGTGTGACTACTCGCAGTTAGTTTACAATTGTTTGAATGGGTGAGTTATTCATGGCATGTAAGGACTGTTGTGCGGGGAGGTGAAACGTACTCCTCGAGTTTGAAGATGAGGATGCATACACATGTTTACATTTCAGTACTAATAAATTGATCACAGTTAATGCTTTACAATTGTGCTTCTTCCGCAAAATTAGCCACTATCTCCCTTGTTATTATCTTGCATTAAATTTGCATTCGGTGGCTTGCTGAGTACATCTGTACTCACCCCGTTGACTTACACCATCAGAGCCCGTCTACTACGAGGAGGACGAAGGTCTGGAGTAGCGACCCAGTCAAGGCGAGACTGGAAGGAGGCGTTCATCTAGGACCCTTGATTTTATTAGTTTCTCTTCACTTTCATTCACTTTTGTATTAATGCGGTCTACGAACCGTGAATGATTGCTCGTCTTGTACGTGGTCGTGTGATGAACGTCTTGTTTTATTGATTTTCTATGGAATTTCAATAAAGTCCTGATTTATTAAATCGGGGCGCGACAGTAGTCCTCCCCATCTCCGGAGGAGGGACTCTCGGAAGTATGTCAAATTGGCAGAGAAGAGAATATGTCAGAGAAGTGGGCCATATTGGAACCTCTTCATCTGCATCTGCTATGCCCGAACGGTCCCATGTGCCAATATCTTTTTCCGCAGACGATGCAGCTGGTGTTAAATTTCCACATGCAGAGCCACTTGTCATCACTGCCGACATAGCAGGAACTGAGGTTCGGAGAGTGCTAGTTGACGGAGGGAGTTCGGCAGATATTATTTTTGTCCAAGCTTTTGATCAACTCTGCATCTCCAGAAAGCATCTTCTCCTAGCAGCCCGTCCTTTACAAGGATTTGCAGGACCCCCTCTTGATGCCCTCGGCCAAATTAGCCTGGAAGTTACCTTCGGAGAGGGGCCACTGGCCAGGACAGAGGAAGTGATCTTCGATGTTGTGGATGCTCCATATGCATACAATGTCATCTTCGGAAGAGGCATGTTAAATCAATTCGGAGCTATGGCGCATCATAATTACTTATGTATGAAGATGCCCACACAGGCGGGAGTGCTCACTGTTTTCGAAGATCAGGCCACTGCGCGAAGAGCGGAGTATGGTCATGGCCCTCCTCTTGACCCGAGACAGGTGAACGGTGTGCAAGATAATCCGGAAAATTTTTCTACTCCTAGCGAATCTGCGAAGAAATCCTTCCCAAGACCAAGTCCCGAAGGAGAGATTCCAACGAAGGTTATTGTCAAAGATGGCAAAGAATATTCATTTCAATTTGGTAAAGACTTGCCTCCAGAAGTTGCTACCTCCTTAGAGAAAGTAGTTGAGGAGAATTTAGATGTCTTTGCTTGGTCTGACGAAGACATCACCGGAGTCAGTCGGGACATTATTGAACACAGTTTACTTGTGAACCCGAAGGCTCGGCCTGTTCGGCAAGGACTCCGGAAATTGTCTACAGAGAGAGCTATCCTCGCTAAAGACGAAGTTGAAAAGTTGCTGAAGGCTGGGATTATCAGAGAAGTGGCTCATACGGAGTGGTTAGCCAACCCAGTCTTCGTTAAGAAGAAATCTTTAGGGAAGTGGCACATGTGTATTGATTTTACATCCCTGAATAAAGCATGCCCCCGCGACCCCTACCCCATGCCCCGAATTGATCAATTGGTCGACTCCACTGCTAGTTCGGAGTTATTAAGCTTCCTCGACGCGTATTCCGGCTATCATCAAATCTGGTTAAAGCGAGAAGATGAAATCAAGACAAGCTTCGTAACTCCTTCAGGAGTCTTTTGTTATGTAAGAATGCCCTTTGGCTTAAGAAACACCGGGGCTACTTTTTCGAGGTTAATTGCTAAGGCTCTAGGTCATCAATTAGGTCGTAATGTAGAGGCCTATATGGATGATATTGTAATAAAGAGTGCTTTAAAGCACCAACATAGCCTAGACTTAGCAGAAACATTCAAGAGCCTTCGGGCATGTGGGATCCGTCTCAACCCCGAAAAATGTATCTTCGGGGCGCAGGCTGGAAAATTGTTACAGTATCTAGTTTCAAGCAGAGGGATCAAAGCTAGCCCCACTCAGATAACTGCGTTGCAAAGGATGGCTCCCCTAGAGAATTTAAAGCAAGTGCAAAAGCTGACCGGTCGTCTTGCAGCACTTAGCAGATTCCTGGCAAGGTCTGCAGAGAGAAGTTTGCCAATTTTCAAAGCATTGAAAGGGTCCGAAGATTTTTCATGGACACCGGAGTGTCAAAAAGCTTCGAAGATATTAAAAATTATCTCAGTAATCTCGCCACACTCACGGTGCCTATTGCGGACGAAACCCTACTCCTCTACCTTGCAGCCACTGGCTCTGCTGTCAGCGCAGCCCTTGTCAGGGAGGTTGATTTCAACGGGAAGTTGGTACAGAATCCAGTCTATTTTGTGTCCGAAGCATTATCCGGAGCAAAAACAAGATATTCCGAGCTTGAGAAATTCACTTATGCTCTGATAATGGCTTCGAGGAAGCTAAGGCATTATTTTTTGGCACATAATGTAATTGTACCAACTTCGTATCCTTTGGGAGATATGCTCCAAAGTAAGGATTCCACTAGAAGAATTGGGAAGTGGGCTATTGAGCTAGCACCCTTCGGCATATCCTTTGTGGCGAGAACAGCAATTAAGTCGCAAGTGTTGGCGGACTTCATGGCAGAATGGACTCCCCCTGCAGCATGGGCTCTAGAGAAGCCAAGCGAAGGGATTTGGACTATTTACTCTGATGGAGCTTTCCAAGCATCTAGAGCAGGTGTCGGAGCTGTGATAATTTCGCCTTCAGGGCAAAAGGCAATGTACTCCATAAGACTCAACTTTAAGTCTACCAATAATACAGCGGAGTATGAGGGAATTTTATTGGGACTCTGAAAGGCACATGCTCTAGGGGCTACAAGAGTTGTTATTAAAACAGATTCTCAGATTGTAGCAGGGCACGTAGACAATAGTTTCCAAGTCCAACATCCGTAGCTTGCAAAGTACTTAGAAGAAATCTGAAAGATCGAAGCAGCATTTAAAGGGATTTCCATTCAGAATATACCTAGAGCAGAAATATACAAGCTAACATCTTAGCAAAACCTGTAGCCGGAGCTATGGATATACCCGAAGAAGCTTTTTATGAAGAACTCAGTATATCTTCAGTGCCACAAATTCCTGCTGTGGAAGTCCTTAGCATTCCAAGTACAGATTGGTGAAGTTCAATCATGGAAGTGTTGCAAGGAGAAGAAAATATGTCCGAAGGGCCACAACATTCGAGGTTAAAGCTTAGAACTCGGAATTACCACATAATCAATGGTATTTTATACAAGGTCGGAGTATGTTCCCCTCTGCTTCGATGTATATCTCAAGCCGAAGGTCAAGAAATTCTTCGAGAAATTCATGAAGGACTTTGCGGTAGCCATCTGGCCCCTCGAGCTTTGGTAGGAAAAACACTTCGCCAGGAGCTTTATTGGCCTACAATAGTAGCTGATGCAGAGAGCTTGGTCCGCACTTGCCAAGGATGTCAGTGGATGGGACGAAGAAGTCATCGCCCACCAACAACTCTTCAAGTCATTTCCCCAGTATGGCCCATTGCCAGATGGGGCATGGATCTTATTGGTCCCTTCCTAGCAGCAAAAGGAAATTTGAAGTTCGTAGTGGTAGCATTCGAATACTTTTCAAAGTGGGTCGAAGCAGAGCCCCTAACAGCTATCACTTCGAATAATGTTCAAAAATTTTTCTGGAAGAATATCATATGCCGGTTCGGAGTGCCTCGGCAGCTGACAGTGGATAATGGAACACATTTTGATGCAAAACCTTTCAGGAAATTCTGTGAAGACCTAGGCATTCAACTATGTTTTGCTACAGTAAGACATCCTCAATCTAATAGAGCTGTTGAAAGAGCCAATGGTAATATCTTGTCAGGGCTAAATCGAAGAATAGTAGGATTGGCAAAAGGATTGTGGACCGAAGAGCTCCCAAAGATCCTATGGTCCATCCGGACAACTCAGACAAGGTCTACCGGCTTCACTCCTTTCAGACTATTATTCGGAGACGAAGCTATGACACCAACAGAGCTCAAAGGAGGATCACTTCGCAGCACCGAACCGGAGATAGAAGGAGAAAGACAAGCTTCGCTGGATTTAACAGAGAGACAAGACTTCGAGCTGTGGCAAATTTGTCAAAGTATCAGCAGCAGATGAAGACTTGGTTCGACCCGAAGGTCAAGATTAATGAACTTAGGCCGGGTCATCTCGCATTGCGAAGTATCATAGCACCAGGAAAATTAGGAAATAAATGGGAAGGTCCATACTTAATTGTTCGCTCAGGGCGTCCTGGTTCTTTTAAGTTAGCTAATTTGGAAGGTGAAGAGTTAGCGCACACATGGCATGCGGAGCACCTAAAGCGATATTTCGCATAAGGGCTCTTTGTAATCATTTGTAAGCACTTTCTGAATCAATAAAGCATATGGTTCAAATAATGCCTACCCCTCATAAACTTCCCAGTTCCAAGTGGACGCACTGGAATAGCGGAGTTGACCGAGAGGGAAGTGTCATTAATTTGAATCATATTTTCGGACTTCGGACCATTGGTCCGAAGTTTCCGACATGGTGGGCTGAAATAATCCAGAGTCCAAGCCACCGGCTTGTAGGCATCCGTAAAAGAGCCCGAGACCACAGAATGCGGAGTCCAAGCCAACGCTGGTAGACATCCGTAAAAAGAGTCCAAGGAGACCAAATGATGCGGAGTCCAAGCCACCGGCTTGAAGGCATCCGTAAAAAGAGTCCAAGGAGACCACTGCGAACTCCAAACCACTGGTTTGACAGAATTTGCAAAAAGAGCCGAAGGAGGCCAAAACAAAACAGAGTTTGAGGCCATGAGCTTCGAATGTCTGTTAAAAAAGTCCAAAGTGACAAATCATTTAGGACACTAAAGTGTCCGGAAAGTTGTCCAAAGTGATTTCTTTCAAAACATAAAGTACTAAGTTACCAATCTTCAGACTACAAATAGTCGAAGACATTTTATAAGATTTTAATCAATCTTTAAATTGCTGAGGGGCTACCAACCCCAAAAATTGTACTTCTAAGTTTTTCTTTGCGCCTAACCATCTTTGAATATAGTTCGAAGTTGCTTACGCCCAAAGAGGGGCTAGTAAATAGGGAGACAATTTTATCAATATTTATTATTCGAACAATATGATTACATCATGAAAAATCGGTATCTATACCAAGAAGGAATCGAAGACCCCTTCGATCTCTAGAGCTAAGGTTGGAACGACTAGTTCCAGAGCCGAGAGTTCTAACAACTTTTCGTTTAACTCTCCTACCTCCCTTCGAAGCTCTAAAGTCTTTCTGTTCTTGTTGAAGCTCAGCCCAAGTTCGAAGTCGTTCGGGGCTCCTTTCCCAGCTTCCAAGTTCTTCAGGCTTTTTACCTTGAGCTTCATCTTCATCTTCGGACCATGCAACGTCTTTGGAAGATGAAGTTTCCAAGTTAACTTCTTTTTCTTCCTCTTTAATATAAGACAGTATGTCTTTGCTTACTTCGGGCGTAATCGCACCGGAGCTATCCCGAGGAACTAAAAATCGAGGGCGCTTGTGAAGTTTTAAAATATCAAAGGTAGCCCATAGTAGGCGGAGTTCTTCGTTAACGTATAACACTTCGACATCTTCCATGCGAGGCAAAGCCTAACAACATGATAAGCAAATTTTCATTCATAAATGTACAAAAGCATGATGCTTTACATAGTCGAAGATCCTAAGATATTTCTAAACCTGCGGGTTTGGCGGGGGCTGACTGCTCGAAGCTTGGGACCGAGCTTGCTTCCGGCGTTGCCCTTCATCAATCCAAGCCTTGATCACAGAGCGACCTTCGGCTCTCCATGAAGTTTGAAAGGCTTACCAAGCAGCGCCCACACCTTCGGAAGGAGTAAGGAGCTGATTGTCGTCAAAGGTAATGGGAGCCGCCCCTGCGTTCGGGGTTATCGATTGGCCCAGATCTTCGTAGTAACGAAGTATGCCGATAGCAGCCACTTGTCCGGAGATTTCTCCGTACCGAATGCCTGCTGTCTTCATTTGCTTCGCTGCTCCTTGGATCCTCTTCAGCCGTCGTAGCAGGGGGATGTTTTCATCTGAAGGAAGCATCCCAGTAGTACCAAAGTACTCTAGAACGCCTAGTAGTTGGTTCATGACCTCCGTAGCTACCTTCTTTGACTTTAGCTTGTCTTCAACTAAGGCATCCTTCGCCGAAGTTAATTCTCTTACCACTCCAGAGAGCCTAGCTGCCTCTGTAGCTAAAGAATTTTTCTGGTTGAGTAGCTGGCTAGCTTCTTTGGCAGCTTTGGCTTTTTCTTCTTGGAGCCTAACAAGCTCAGCTCCCGCCGTAGCATGTTCCGCCCGCATCTTTTCAATTTCCGCTCGAAGCACAATTTGTTCTGCTTCGAGCTCTTTGTTCGCAGCTTCCAAGCTTTGTCTGGCCCTGTGCTCCATTGAAACCATGTTGTCTAAGTGGGAAACCCGACTTTCGGAGATAGTAAGATTTCGTTGAAGAGTTGTATTTTCCTCTCGAAGGTGAAGGATTCCACGCTCATTTGAAATGTTCGCAGCTCAGGCCAAACTGTTTGCTGCGAAGAGAAAAAACCAAGGTGAGAAATTATTTGTATATAAGTTTGATTTTGTTTTGCAGATACTTCGTACCTAGTATGCTGCACGTTCCATGGCAGCGTTAAGCTCTGAACTCTCCGCCTCGCTTAAGATGGCCACCAAGTCCGTCTCCCCCACTTCGCGGCTAGCTCGATCTAAAGGCTTGAGCAAAGTCTGAAGTCTAGTTCTTCGCTCCAAGAAAGGAGCTAGAAGAGGGAGCATACTCAAGGCCTACTGGTCATCTTCGTTTGGTGAAGGCTCGGAGTGTTGAGCTGTGTCTTTTGGAGCTCCGGCAGACTGACCCCCTCCGTACATTGGCTTTCGTCTGTTGACTCAGACGGAGTTGATCCTGAGCTCGGAGCAGGAAGGTGGTCCATCTCGCCTTTGCCTTTTTCCAGGTCCCATTTGAGCGACTTCTGGAATCGGCTCCGAAGTTGTCGATGGTCCAGGAATTATATCTTCAGGACGGACCTCTTCCACGGGAGTAGATCCTGTTAAAACAAAGGTATTATACATTGTATAATTTTGCAGGAAAAAAGAACAAAAGAATTATGTGAAGTTTACCTTCGACGTTTTGGCGACGGGTGAGCATTGTGCTGCTTGGCGGGTCGAAGGCTACTCCAAAGTCCTCGTCGGAGTGAACAGTCAAATCTTCGACTGTTGGAGCATCTTCGAGAGCGGCCGTTGTTTCTCCACCCAGAATCGAAGTTGGTTCAGTAGCAACTTCGACTCCGCCTTCGTTCATAGGGGCTTCGTCTTGCGATAAATTTTCTTGAGCCGCCGGAGTCCTCACTTGCTCAAGGTTGTCTTGAGACTCCGGTATGATCGCAACATCGTCAATATGTGCATCTCTTAGGGCTGCATCTTCGTCGATCAGGTCGACAAGCATCCTGCCTTCATCCTCCAAGGAATCAGAGACTGAAGCTCTGGGCTTGAAGGTGTAGGAACTCTTGGCTTTCGAGCTACCTTCTTTAGCGGAGTCTTCGCAGAGCTCGAGGCTCCGACTTTAGCTTTTCTCTTTTTGGGCCCTTTCTCCGAAGGCACCTAATCCACAAGAGGGGGCGGAACAACTTCGAGTAGTCCCCATACTCGGTTGGACCGTTCCCATGTACCAACCAATTTAATTCTCCATTCCTTCTCGGTCGGAGTTGGGATGCCCAGAATCTTCTCCGAAGCTCGTACGATCTGCTCCGAAGTTATAGGGGCTGAAGAAGCTGAAAAATGAGTTAAGTTGGTTATTTCTTCGAATAAATATACATGACATATGTTGTTTTCGAAGTTACCTACAGGGCTCGAGTTCGAAGAAATTTTGCGAAGTCCGCCCTCCGAATCTTCCTCGAAGGTGATCGGCCAGTTGGCCATCAGGGGAGGGATTTGAAACCCGAGGAATTCTTCTGCTAAGTCCCGCATGCTCAGGCGACGACTAATTTTTTGGAGCAGGCTGAGGCGAGCTTCGAGCTGGCCCTGATCCGGATGCACAAGAGCTTCCTTTCAGAAGTTGATATCTTGTAAGGGTCCAGCTAGATGGCTGCTCGCCCCAACTTCGGCATAAAACCACTTCAAGATCCAATCGGTGTACCATCTGGCATTGATGGCCTTGGCGGGAAACCGAAGGGCATACTCGTCTCGGAGCCTGAAGTTGATGCTTCCGAAGACCACCACCATCTTTTCACCTTCGGGGCCTACGAAGGTTTTTGGTTGGCACGAAGCTCTGTGCAGTGCTGCAAAGATCTCAGCCCTCCTTCGCAACCTTCGGCTCGCAACGCCCATTTGAAGATGGCAAGACGCGCTACTGCATTCGAAGAGAGCTGGGGGAGAGTAACGTGGAATAAGTCCAATACCTCAGCCAAGAAATCAACTGTCGGAAGCCCCAAGCCAGCTTCGAAGACAACTACTTCCCCGGGTCTTGGCGACGGAATGACCTCTTTCCCGGGTTTGCGAATCATAATTCCATAACTGATTTTGCCTTCTATTGTAGCCGCGAGTGATTCCATTTTGCAGGTTGAGGGTCCCAATTGATAGGACTGATCCGCGTACTTCATCGATGCTGGAAAGAGGTCTTGAGGGCCAACATTTTGAGGATTTCTCCCCACCGCCGCCATTGCTGCCATTGATGGTGTCGGAGTTGCCGTTGCCAATGTCGCAGCCGCCGCTGCTGTCGCTGCCTGCTGCCGGGCCAAGGTTGAAGTTGCTCCTGGACCCTTGAAACTGGTTTTCGCCATGGGATCTCACGGATTGCTTCAGAGGAAAAATAGAGGCTAGGGCTTGTCTGATGGTTTGTTGCACGAAAGCGGTGGAAAGGTACTGGAGAAGGGTCTGGGCCCTCTATTTATAGCCCGGACCACGATTTTTTACCATTTGCATTTGCCGTTTCGCATTCTTAACCGTTACTTTGTTGCGGAATTAACGCATCGTGTAACTTCCGTGAGAAGAAAGAAGCCAACAGCTATTTCTTCTAAGTCTAAAAAGGCTTTCGGGCTTCTCGAGTTAGTTCTAAGATGGTTCGAATGTAATTTTCTTAGAAACTGATTCAAAGTTTTGCATCTCCACGCATTTCGGAGGTGATTTAAATCTGCTAACCCCTACGCATGATTATTTTTCTTGCGTATACTACTCTCCTAACATTACAGATTTAGCGGAGAAGCGTATTCGAGGGGCTACTGTTGGGGGAAAATATTCCATCTTCAGGGTTATTGCAGTAGCAGGACAAAGGCTGGTGATTACGTCCAAGATTTCCAGCGTATTATTTCGGGGATGCATTGAATCAAGTTCGAAGTATGGTGACGGACTCTAGTTCGGATTATATCTTCGAACTTGGACTCTTCCGAGAGCTTCTTGCCAGCTAAGACGGAAGATTTATCTTCTTTCTCATTAGATTAGTCTTTACCGTTTTAACCCTATTAAGAGTACCGAATAGTTTCCACTATGTCGGTTGTAATAGAGGGGTAAAGGGTCTTTTCCTTAATGTTTGGGCCTATAAATACTCCCCATTCTATTCTGTAATAGGGACCGAATACAAGTTATTCAATACACATTTTCGAACTATTTTAAGCTGTTATCCTTTCGGAGGCTTAGAATAGTTTACTTCGCAAACACTTCGTTTGTTAGTTTATAATCTTCAGAAACCTGTTTGCGTAATCTTTTACGCCAACAAGCGCCTTGTTCACCAACCGTTGGAAGTCGGTGTAGTCGGTGGCGACGAGCTGGATGGGCAACTCATTCTTAAGTCCCCAGAGGAACTTGGCCTGGCAGAGGGCGTCGGTTCGCACCTCCTCTGGCGCGTAGCGGGCCAGACGGTTGAACTCATGGAGATACTCCATGACAGTCCGGCTGCCCTGCTGCAGGTCGCGGAACTCCTACTACTTGACCGCGATGACTCCGGCGGGGACGTGGGCGACGCGAAAGGTGATGGTGAACTCCGCCCAAGTCACCACGTGGTCCTTTGGCTGGGACTCACGGTAGGTGTCCCACCACTCCGCGGCGGCACCCTAGAGCTGATGAGTGGCGAATGCCACTCTCTCCTAGTCGGTGCAGGGGAGGAGGTCCAACTTCTTCCCGATGGTGCGGAGCCAATCTCCGGCCTCCATGGGATTGGTGGTGCTGGAGAATATCGGTGGACGCACACGCAAGAACTCCGAGAGTTGAGGCGCGGATGCAGGTGCTGGTGCACGAGGGGCGGGCTCCACATTCTGCAGCCGGTCCAACTGAGCCAGTTGGTGCTGCATCTGCGTGAGGATGGCGGTGATCAGCTGGTTCTAGTTCGCCATAATTTCCGCCAAGGTAGGGTGGTTGGCGGATGGTGGCCCAGTCTGGCGTTGGCCCGTTGCGCCCTAGTTGAGCATGACATTTCCGGGCAAACCGTTGCTTACCCCTTCTCCATTGTTGGAGCTAGTGTTCTGGTTGTCGGCCATCTTCTGAACATAAGAGTTTTTGCCATAAGATAAAAAGATGATGAAACAGACATGTTAATCAAAATGGCCCGTCAGGGCTCATATATATATTTCCAAGTGGTATAAAAAGTTCATTACATTATGCTCTTATTTTAATACACCTACAACCCAACCCGTTGTAGGTGGTACCACAACATTATTAAAAATTCAAACAACAATAGCTATCACCTACTCGCCATCGGAGGTGGTCTCTATGCTCTCAGAACCACGAGCACGCGGGTCGTGAGGGACGGTGGGTTCGAGAAAATTCTCGATGATGGGGTCGGAGACGATGCCGTGGCGCGGTGCAGGAGCGCTGGAGCTAGACGGTCCGGCGGTGGTGGGTTGTGGCGGGATCATCTTGGGGTGAGGGGCAGGCTCGCGGATGGGCTTCCTCTTCCTCAGGACGAGGGGAACCATCTCTGCAATGTCCTTCTGCAGCTGCATAACCTTGTGCTGCAGCTCGCTGTTCTGTTGGATCAAGCTCTTTGTCTCCTGATGAAGGAACTCAACCGTCTCATGGTGCTCATCGGCGTCAAGCATGGCCTCGGTATGGAGATCATCCATGCCTTGAAGAAGACGCGTCTGTCGGGCCATGACCAGATAACGATCGGAGTGGGCTCCGATGTAGATACTACGGTGGGCGCCGGGAGTGCGCTTCAGCACAAGCCGAAAAGACGAGTTCTGAAGACGATCATCATAGATCATCCTCAACTCCATAAGGGCTTGGAGGGCGACGCGTTGGCACGCGACATCGAAGGTCAGGCCCCCAAGTGCTGCCGTGAAGAACGGCAGGTGCTCGCTGGAACCATGGATGGTGAGGGAGATGTCGCATGGCCCCGCAAACTCTTCCATGTACACCCCATGGAACTCAGGCTCAAAGAGGAACCCAAGGAAGGTGGCCATCATGCGGAGCTCTAGGACGAAGCCCTCGAGGTGGCGGCAAAAGCTGTGCACTTGGTAGACCGGCATCTACAAAAACAAGTTGAAGAAAAGTGAGGGGAGGAACAAAGTTTATAAAGTTGGTTTTCGAGAAATAATTTTCTGCAGCTATTGGCTAGGCTAGTCTGTTTGGCTTCCTACAGTCAAGTCGGCTCTGATACCATCTTGTGATGCCCTGATTTACCAAAATCGGAATATGATTGAATTTCCAAAGAAAAACAATAATACAAAAGGTTCATCATGCGACACGTACATACAAGCAATGATCCGTAGTACGCAGACTGCTGTAGCAATTGTGTTAGCTACAACACAGGTTTTGTATGTGTGTATACGGTGTGTGGAATGAACCTCGAAGGGTTCTCTCAGAGGGAGAAAGGATTTATACTGGTTCGGGCCTCCCCAGGGGGATAATAGCCCTACGTCCAGTTTGTGGTGGATTTGGCATGGTATGCCTAGGGTCTCATGGCCCCTGGAGCGTGTGTCCCTGTTACAAGGGCTTGGCCCTGCTTTTATAGGCACGCAGGCCAATGGAAAAGACCAAGATGCCCTCTATGAGCCCTAGGCTCATAGGGGCAAAGAGGGGAAAAGGAGCTAGCTACGGTACAAAAGTGCTTTACAGCTCTACAGACGTGTCAGGTAACGTCACATCTTGACCAGCTAGACGACAAACTATGGGCAGAGGGGCCCCTGGTACGACTTCTACACTGTAGCGGGGCGTAAATATCTTCTGGGTTCGGAGTAGGGCCGGAGCTCCGAATCCGGGGCTCCGAACCAGGGCTCCGAACTGGGGCCTCCGAACTGGGGGCCTCCAGGCCGGGGCCTCCGAACTGGGCCTCCGAACCGGCTGGAGAAGGTCCGGAGACTAGCTCTGAGGAGCTCCGAAGGGAGCTCGAAGGCTAACTCCGAACAGGGCTCGAAGGCTAACTCCGAAGAAGGCCCGGAGGCTGGCTTCGAAGTTAGCCTGAGACTTAGCTTCTGGCGGTCTTCAAGGAATCTTGAGGGCTTCGCTCTGGAGGGCTCCGAGGGACCTCGCTCCAGAGGGCTTCGACGGGGCTTGGGGGCTTCGCCCCGGCAGGCTCCGAAAGGTACCTTGGGACCTGGAAATAGCTTCTTTGGAAAGATACAGGCTTCGACAGTGTTGGGTTCCGGGCCGAAGGCCGACAGAGGCTGACGTCATTTGGCCCATGTTTAAGGGAAATATATTCCCCCAACAGTAGCCCCTCGCGTGCAGGCCTTCGGGACGAACGGGTGTGCGCGCCCTTGGGACAAATGACCTGAAAATTACAACTTCAGAGAAAACATGCCTTCGGAGCTTGGACCGAAGGTGACTTCGAAATCCGCAGGTAATAACTGCGTGCGCCAGCTGTCAAAATGACCTCGGGGAGATCAAACGGCTTCACAACGGCTAAAAAATTTACCGTTACCTTGCACTGGGCCGCTTCGCCTTCGCTGAAGGCCCACGAAACGGTGGGTTCAGCCCACGACCGTCGGAATTCTTACCTCCTATAAATAGGGGTTTACCGCGTGCGGCTTCAGCATGCTCTCATTTGCTTTCTTCTCATTGCCTTACAACCTTCGCTCTCTTCTCTTCCTTGGCTTCGCGCGGAGCACCCTTCGCTAGCTTTAGCCCCTCGCGCCGAAGTCCCACAAAATGCCGAAGAAAGCAGCTTCAAAGTCCTTGGCCTTGGGCCCGGGCTCGAGCTCCGCCCAACTGCAAGCAGCGGTGGCTGCGGCAGCGAAGCCTACAGTGAGGCGGCTAGGGCCGAGGGACCTTCGGACACCCTCCGACAAATTCGAGCAAACGCTAGAGATGAGGGCCTCGATCTCCATGGAGGAGTCAGTCCGGAGGGCCTGCGAAGAGAGGATCGTAGCGAAGATTCAACACAGAGTCCCGGAGAAGTCGGAGGCCGAGCCGAGGCCTCGGGCCGACGAAGTGGTCGTGTTTGAGGCTTTCTTCGAAGCCGACCTCGGGCTGCCAGCAGTGGGGATGCTGAGCGAAGTCTTGAGGGCTTACAACCTCGAACTTCCTCAACTCTCGCCCAATGCCGTGGCAAGGCTCGCTGTTTTTGAGTGGGCCATGAGGGCCGAAGGATGCGAGGGCCGCGCCAATGTCTTCGTCGCCCTCCACGATGCCAACTGCCAGCCGAAGCCAAGGGAGGGCTCAGACCGCGTCAAGAGGGCATTGGCCTTTGGCAGCGCTAACTTCTAGCTTCGGAGGGAGTTCCAAGATGCCTTCCCAGCGAGGGCTATTAACAACAAATGGTACTCGAAGTGGGATCAAGAGTGGTTCTACACCTCCGTCGGCGTGAACTCTCCCCTTCGGAGTACCAATGCCCATATCTTATATCGGCGCGAAGGGGTGGTGAAGACCAGCCCGGGCACCCTTCGCTCGAGGATCTCGCTTCTTCGGAGGGTGGCGGCGAAGATGAGCATGAGGGACCTTGCGGAGGAGTTCATCACCCTCCGGCTCAGCCCCCTCGCGTGATCTTGGCCGGAGGGGCTCTTCCAAGCTTCGGGCCAAGGGGGACTAAGCGAGCTGAGCTGGCCTTCGAACGCTTTGGTAAGACTTTGAAATCTCTCCACTTTCATACTTCACAAACTTTGCTCTGACATGAACTTTTATGAAGACCATCTTGAGCTGAGGACTCCGGAGGAGGCCATCGCGATGGCGGAGCGCGTCGTTGGGACTCTGACACCAGAGGAGCAGGCCCATCACCTTGCTTCGGTGGGGTCCTGGGAGCATTGGAACAGGGTATGGACCGTGCTTGGCTACGAGGTCTTCCCTGCCCTGCCGGACTTCTCCCACCTCACAACTTCGGCGGCCGGCGCCAAGAGGAACAGGGCTCGAAGGCTAACTCCGAAGAAGGCCCGGAGGCTGGCTTCGAAGTTAGCCTGAGACTTAGCTTCTGGCAGTCTTCAAGGAATCTTGAGGGCTTCGCTCTAGAGGGCTCCGAGGGACCTCACTCTAGAGGGCTTCGACGGGGCTTGGGGGCTTCGCCCCAGCAGGCTTCGAGAGGTACCTTGGGACCTGGAAACAACTTCTTTGGAAAGATACATGCTTTGACGGTGTTGGGTTCTGGGCCGAAGGCCGACAGAGGCTGACGTCATTTGGCCCCTGTTCAAGGGAAATATATTCCCCCAACACAGACCACATTATTACATAAGAGTAAAATTAAAATAAACAATAAAAGTAAACTGCATGACGAACGCCCTCTTCAGGATCTTTCTTCTTGACTGGGTAACTACTCTAGACCATCCTCGTAGTAGGCATCCTCTGAATTGTGTGTCCAACGGGTATGAGTACAAAGAGTACTCAACAAGCCACCGCAAATGCAAGTAATAATGCAAGATAATAACAAGGGATGGATCATGGCTAAAAGTGTGGAAAAGTACATTTTTAGTTATTGCGTTTAGTGTAGTCAAATTTTATCATGCGGAATAATAGACATGAACATCAATGATACCATCTAACTTGAGGAGTACGTTTTCCCTCCTCACACAATAGTCCTTACATGTCAAACCATCATGCACATCCATTGCAAAGGTAAACTAACTGTGGGATGTCACGCAACCCGCCCTTAACCGTGGGCTCGGCTTTTTGAAAAGATTTATGACTCTGATCAGAGATGTACTACTGTACTCACAAGGCACGCACTCATCCCAAACACCAAAGTGTAACGAGATGGCCAAAACCTCAACATGAAATGCTCCAAGCGATAACCACCCGCTCTAGGTTTCGCCGGCGTGCCGAGCCGCATCCCGGCTAACGTCGCACCCCCTTTTGCGCCACATCGGTACAAGTCACCCGCAGGTGCTGCTTGATCCATCTCCAAGTGGTGGCCTCGGTTTGGAACACTCCATACCTTAGTTAGGACTTACCCATTAGACTTGTGGTTAGTACGGAAGTGTATTGCAACGGATCCCTCAGACCGGTCCTTATAGTGCCCCGGGTGCTACTGACCAATGCCCTAGCTTGCACCCGGAACCCACCATGCATACACTCACAACCATAACTCTATCACCAACAGCATTCCAGAGATAAGAATAACGGGGATCATATAGTAGATTCCAATCGCTACGACTCATTTTTAATCCTATAGCAATCGTGTCGATACATTGGACACTAGCTAATAGTACTAATCATATGGTGACAAGGAGTTTAGGCTAGATAGCATGGCTTGGGTTGCACATCAAGGTTGGGGGATCCTAATAAATATATAGTAAGGGTTTCATTTGACTAATGCATGTATATCCTATGTGTTTTAGCAATAGTTTAGTAAAACATGGGTTCAATATGCTCAAAATATTGGTTTGGTGACTTGCCTTGTTCGATGAAAGGTGAGGGGGGGACTTCCGGGAAGTACTCCGGCTCCTCGGCGGCGTCGTAGTCTTTTTAACATGAATAATAAACGTAACATTCAATAAACAATACAAAGATCACACAACAAGCATATAGGTTTTGACTGGGTTAACTTAAGGAAAATAAAGTTGTTAAGTTTCTGAAATTCATTTTATGAATATTTAAAATGAACTATAATGAAATATGGTCCTTTATAAAAGATATTTTAAGTGTGAGCAATCTTATTTTAAGTTTTCTAACTAATTAAAAATAAGAGGTTCAGATAAAACTTGGTGGTTTCATCCCATTAACAGGAAATGAATAAAGATAAATTTTACTGAAATTGAAATAATTAAATTTGTAATTTACCCTAAGAGCATTTGAACATTTTATTAAATAAGCATGAAATATTCAAAGTAAACATACTGTTTTTATTGTATTAACATGTAGAGGATAAAATTACAAATTTTCTGGAATTGAAATGGTAATTTTTGGAGTTAAAATGCACAAGATATGAATTTTAGAAGTTTAAAACCATTTCTGGAATTTAAATTAAATCCAAAACAGCCGCTAGTCCACGGTGAACTATATCCACCGTGAACCCGTGCACTGTGCGCGTGGTCCGGCCCATCCTGGACCGTTGGATCTAGATCCAACGCGTGAGGGCGAGGCGGAGGCGTTAAGTTAACGTGGACGACTGAGATTAAAACGTCGAACCGGTATGCATCGTGCGGTCCAGATGCGACACGGGATTTAAATTCTAGCGAATGGCTCAGATTAAAACGTAACGCCTCGCCGACATCTAATGGATCCGATTAAACCACACGAGGGATTTAATCGCCACCGCCGGATCCAGATCGCACGGTCGTGATTGAATCCAACACGGCACGGGTATTGGACCCGTGCCGGTCATCTTCTCCGGCGACAGCGAGTAGGCCAGATGCCACGGCGAGCGACGACGGCCCTAGCTATGCCTAGAAATGGAAAGAGGATACCTAGGGGAACACGGGGGTACCTTAGGCGAGGCGAGAGGTCGACGGAGCATGGCCGGCGACGAGGGTAGACGGCGGAGTGGTCACGGAGGTGTGGTCCCCTAGGGCGGAGGAGGTCACCGGCGATGGTGAGCAGTGACCGGAGTGCGGGCGGCGGTGGAGTGTTAAAACTGTAGAGGGGGCGTTCTGTTCGATCATGCAGCGTGTGAGCATGGGGGTCGAATGCGGGGTACCAGGGGGTTTAAATAGGGTCATCGGTGGGGGCAGAGGGGGCAGAATTGGCGGTGGCCGAGGGTTAACACATTTAAACGCCGGCGAGCTTCGAGTTGCATGCAGATTCATCGAATCGGGATGCGATCGGGCTAGTTTTAATGGGGGAAACGGTCGGCGCGTTGAGTGGAATTCATTGCCGGCGACGGATTAAAGGGAGGGGGGCGGTAGGGGTGGATCCTAGGCGGGATTAGGGCTTCGGTCGGTGAGGGGGGATTTAGGGGCGGATCCCACAGGGAAGATGGGTCTGACAGGTGGGGGCCACCGGGCAGCGAGCGCGAGGGGTCGGTTGGCGCCGATAGGTGGGGTCGGGCGGTCGGGCGCACGCGTGGAGAGGAGAGGGTCTCTGATGGGTGGGACCCGTTGGTCAGTCGAGGCGCGTGGGGAGGTGTGGGCTGGGCCGGCCGGGGGAGAGAGAAAGGGAGGGGGAGGGCCCGCTACTGTTTAAATGTTTTTCTGAATAAAAGTAATTACAGAAATTGATTTAAAATATTTGGGCTACTTCCAAGGGTGATAAAAATTTGTAAAAATTCTCAAAAATATCTTTTGGTCTTGGGAACTCACACAAAATTTTCTAGCCTCTGGTTTGGTCATTTCATCTAGGTTCTAGCTCAAAAACTTTAAGGAGGGCATTAAAGGTATTTCCAAAATAAATAATTCCAGGAAAATAGATTAAATGATATTTTTATTTCTTTGAAAATTTGGGGTGTTACACTTAGCCCGTTATGATTTTAGTTCACTTAGCTCACTAAAAGGTTGGGGGCATGTGTTGATAGCAAAAGGTGGCATTAATGGTCAAGATTGTCAAAAAATCGATTTTGGTAATTTGGGCCAAAAATACACAAGTCCTGTTACAGGCCGAAGCCTTATAGGGTCGAAGGCCCATCAAACATTGGGGTTAGGAGGCCTTTTAGTGGCCTGCTAGCTTCGGCCCAGAGGCCCTTCGGAGGCCTGCCTCACCGAAGCTTCGGCCCGAGGAGCAGGCTTCGGTAGGCCTGCCGAAGGCCTACTTCGGGATGGCTTCGGAGATAGAGTTTGATACTAATTCTGGTTGTTTTTATCCCTAAACTTGATTAGGCCAAATCTTATCAAATTAGTTTTAGAGATAAGAAGACTATCCCCTATAAATACAGGGGTGAGGCTAGATCATCAGCCGCGCACAACTAGCCAACCACAAAGCCCTAGCTTTAAACCGTACTTTACTTTTCTTTTCTTTTCTACACAACCTTCATGGGTTTGCCTGGAAGCCCTCCGCCGGCCACTTCTAAACGGTGGTAAGCCTTGTTACTTCGCTTGTGAAGTACCCATTAATCTACGTAACAGATTGCTATTGCCTTGTTGGCTCGCCTACGAACCATCCGTTGATCTACGTAACAGATTGCTACCTTCGTTTCCCTACTGCAAAACTTAGTAAATTTGGTCTCTAGGTTGAATTGGCACTCTATCTTTATTCTGCTGTAGGTTTTCATGCTCGGAGCCCCATCGCCGAAGATGTCCGGGGCCAGGAAACTGGTTTCGGAGGCTGCCAAAACACCCTTCGGCGGGACCCTGCTTCAACTACCTGTGCCGGACCCGTCACGCTGTTGTTAGTCTAGTTGAGTTCCCACGCATCGGAACCACTCTGCATCCGGGTTG